>JASAMV010002809.1:0-125372 GCA_030248065.1 Rhynchonema sp. JSB1_4
CTACTAAAACAGGAAGACGTACTGTATGTATTGTATGTCTGTGGCCCCCTCCCTCGGAAGGGCGGACGGGTCAATTTTCACGGGTAGCTTTGGGTATGCTAAGGGGTCTTCGGGGGGGGGGGGGGACGGCACGGGCGCGGCGCTGTAGCCGGGCCGTAGGCACGGGTCCCGTCTAGTTTCAGTGAAATATAGTAGTCGGCCTATGCCGTTAAAAGGGTAAAAACTAGGATCAAAGTGCCAAGGCAGTGTCGTACTTTGTGATGGCCTTCAAGTTTCGATGCTATAATGGGAGAAAACAAGCATTTACCTCTTTCTTTGATGCTACAAATGGGCAAAACAAGGCTGGACGGACGTCCAGCAGTGCTGTCAAAGTACTGGGCGCCCCGGCGCGGCGGGCTAGCCAACACATACCTGAAACCATTGCAGAAACCACTGTATGAAACTGAAAAAATCTGAGTCCAAGGGAAGCCAAGTGGTGTCTCAGTCCAAATGAAACGACACTAGGTGTGACCCTATCGAGGCTGAGCTGTGTCTGGTGGAAATAAAATTGCGTTTGCGTCGAAGGCGAAACAACATTTAGCTTGCACGTGTCGAAATTGAGCTTGCCTGTGTTTAAACAAAGTGAAACTCAGTCCAGAAACAAACGAACTTGAGTCTGACAAAATGGGACAGAGGGACAAAACTGCGCATGAGTCCATACTGAGGTTGAACTTGAGCCCGAAGGAAACAAACCCAGTCCAACAAACACGAAATTTTCGTTTGGACACCAGATTCAGTTTTTTTTGAAACTGAGCCAGGGTCAAAACTAAACGTAACAGAGTCGAAATAAAACACATTGGGTCCATATGAAACGAAACCGTTGTATTTGAGTCCGTACGAAACGAAACTGAGTTTGATTCCAAGCAACGGACACATTGAGCGAACAATCAGTTTCATAGTGGTTTCTGCAATGGTTTCAGGTATGTGTTGGCTAGCCCGCCGCGCCGGGGCGCACGAAACGCACAACAAAGCGACGGTTTTGCAGAAAATATCGATGCCAAAATCGAATGGCGCTCACTCTGTATGATGCATCGAACCCGGTATTGGCCGAGTTTGGTCTCGCACGGAAGGAAGTGCGAGTGGACCACGCAACGGCCGGATTTCAGAATCTCACATTTTCAGTCCGACAAAATTGGAATGCTCACGGAGTGGCCGGAGTCGTATGGGAATCGGTTCGTTTCTTTAGCCATTTTCCGAAATATTCCGTACTCGAAAAGCCAGTAATTTTTGGTGAAATTTAATTTTCACAAGGTTTCAGGCACTAATTCTGGCCACATTTCTGTGGAATCACAGCGAGAAGTGGATAGCTGACAAACATGTGCTTGAACTTGGCGCTGGAACGGGCATTCCGGCGATGACCTGCGCACTTGCCGGTTGGTATACACGATTTATTTATTATTGGATCAAATCGATTGACTAAGAATGTTGAACGTCCACGTTCCAAGACTAGAATACTTTCGTACATTTTCATTCCAGTCATCCACAACAGCTGATGCACGCGACGTCTTGTTTCACTTCAGCTCACGTTCACTGCGGTCTTTCTTATCATGTCCATTGGGGACACTTGAGCCCAGTTTGGCACTGGTCCAACCGTTATCTGCCTTTTCAGGCGCCCGATCTGTCTGGGCCACTGATGTTCACAGCGTGATCCCGATTCTCACCGATAATATCGATCAAAACTTGCTGAACTATTCAAACGAACGATCTCGGATATCAATCAAGCCGCTCGATTGGACTTCTATTTCGCAAAACGATCAAAATTTCTGGACAGCAACTGTGCCGGACCTGATTATTGGCGCCGACCTCATCTACGACCAACAGCTGTTCACGCCTCTTCGACAGGTGCTCATGTTTTTCGCCAAAATCAATGCAAACTGTGAATTTTTGATCGCCGTCAAGATTCGGTATCCAAAGGACGGTGCTTTTATCGATAATCTTAGATCGAAATTTGACGTGAATTTAGTGCATTCAGACAAAAATGTCGATGTCAAAATCTATCATCTTGTGATCAAAGCTGCTCAACAAGAATTATAGGTTTTCAAATAAATATCCCTTATAAGATATTACATACCATAAACCATTTTGAAGATAAAAAGTTGATGTGAAAAAAAGCGAACGAATTGTGCTATATGTCACCATACTGTATGTATAAGGCCGCTCTCTGACAAAAGCAAAAAGTTTACTACACACTTTTTGCTTTTTGCTTTTGTCAGAGAGCAAGAGCAAAAAGTTGACTTTTTGCTTGTTGCTTTTGTCAGAGAGCAAAATCAAAAAGCAAAAACTTGAAAAAAAGCAAAAATTCAAGCGCTTCACAACTTTTGCGTTTTGCTTTTGCTCTTTGACAAAAGCAAAAAGTCAACTTTTTGCTTTTGCTCTCTGACAAAAGCAAAAGTGTGCTGTGAACTTTTTGCTTTTGTCAGAGAGCGGCCTAAGCCCAACCACGAACTCATGAGACGACTGTTTTTGAAGTTGGCTTGTGCGGATCCAATAATGTTCAGGCTCCACGTTATTTCGGAAACGAAAGAAAGAGAAACGCATGTGTTTTTTAAAAAACACGCTCTCCACCTCGGTGCGTAAATTCCCTTTTGACTCCCAAAACATTTGTGTGTTGAACGACGTTGCTGTTCGCGTAAGCACGCAACAAATTGAGAATTGAGGTCAGCCAGCTGGAACTTGTCAACATGTCTCTCGGCCCAATCTCTTTCTTTTGTTCGCGAAAACACGTGTAACCGGTGCGTTTTTGAATCTGGCCAAGCAAGCTTTAAAAAGAGTCGTCTCATGAGCACGTGGCTGGATTATGCATACCTAACAAAGGCATAGACACAATGTCAAGGCAAGCATCACTTAGTTATCTTGAACGTGAACTGAATTACAGTCAACGCTCTATATGGTGAATCGATCAGGACACGCATTTTTGTTCATTATATTGAATATTCATTGTACAGAGCAGCAACTAAGGAGGTTAACTGTAGACTGGGACCCAAAACTACGTTCACTACCTGGGGGTTTACTGTATAGAGAGAGTCGACTGATGTGTTCCACATCTCAGTTCGTTAACCCGATTGCGCGTTGCGGCGTGTAAGTCTTGTGTATCGGCCATTGAATCATGAGTTCCTTCCAATGGTAGTGCAGATGGACGAAACAGCAGCCATAGCTCGGGCATGAATCATACCCATTAAACCTCGGGTACGAAAAGCAGGGCGTCGACACTTTTTTGATGCCTAGATGATCAGCCAGGCCGCCGGTTAGCAGCATGTCATCAAACCAGAGCGCTCGAAGCATTTTCGTCGAAATTTTGCGCAATTCGTGACCCATCAATTCGGCCGCTTCTTGCGTGTAGATGGCGGCGTAGCCGTGACACCAGTGGAAACGGGTCACTGACGCGTTCATGTGAAGGGCGTACATGTGAACGCTGCAAAAGTGGGGGAAAACTTATTGTGCAGTTGCTTGTTTTGTGCTCAAAAATTTCATAGGGAAAGCAGTGGGTTTTGGCACATTTGTTGACGGAGCGAGCACCACATTTAAGTTAAGGTAAAATTAAGTTCGATGCCTTGGCTTGTCACGTCCACCGTTTGCTTGAAGTGCTGGCCTAAACCTATGACCCGAATTCTCGAAAGCGTAATACCACCCCCACCAGGGTGGTTGCGCTTTCGAGAATCCGGCCCAACAGCTTTTCACGCTATCAGCCGAGGTGAGATGAAAATAAAAGGGTTTATCCAAAACGAAAGGTATCTAGGAGAGCGCACCGCCCCTGTCGGAACTTTCTCCACAAAGAAGCACCCGAAAAACGCTCACTCTCTCCTGAACTCTGGCGTTACACGTTCCCACGGTTCTCTCATGATCGATTTCTTCGTGTCGTACATGCAATGTCCAAGGATTGCCCTCTTTGGCAGGCTGTCGACTGTTTGCCTGAGCAGCTCAGTGACGGCCGTTGGCATCAGCATCGTTTCGATGTTTATGACGATCATGAACGCAAGTTTGGGATGTTGTTTGGCCAATTTGTTGAAATGGCCGAAACATCGTTGCATCTTCAGATTCAGAACGTGGTAATCGTCGATCAGATCCGTCGCGATCAGCATATCTCCATAAGTGGCTGATTCGTTCAGCAGTTTGACGGTGTCGTGCCTGTGAAGCCAAGATCGGTTGCGAATTGCGATCGTTGATTGAAACCGGGTCGCTGCTTGACAAGCTATAACTGCAAATGTTATGGAGAGATTCAAGATATCAATGGACGAGTAGTTTACGTGACTTGTGTGTGTGCGATAATTAGACTTCATGAAACGAACGAGTAAAGACATCAGGGCTTATTGTAATGTGGTCAAATCATCTCGTCAAATAAAGTCGTCGAACACATGTACTCGTTTTCGCGCTCATTTGGGGCTCATATTTGTTCGACGACTTTGTTTGACGAGATGAATTGACGATAAAACCATTGGCCGACACCAGCAGGCGAGGATAACTGATTTTTTGCAGAGCTGGCATGGATAAGGCACACTTTGGGAGAATATTGCAAATGTGTATATGAAGTCCGAACTACTTCATATGGTTCGTTTACCTGCTTGCTGTCCATCCGACGACGAAAAACACTCCGAAACCGAGCTTCTTCGCTTCGGGCAGCCACGTCCTGCGCACGATCTTTCGGAAACGTCGATCATACGGATCCGATCGGACGTAGATGATCGCACCGAAGGTCAGATTGGGCAACGTACGAATGTCGTACTTATCGAATGTTCTGAAATCACTTGTGATTGATTTGTGAAAGTTAAATTTCATAAACCCAGTCCAAAGAATGTCAATTCCTGCCCACCCAGTCACCAACTCGTCATTCGTGACGCCAAACTTGGACACGATCAGGGTGGCGTTCGTGTATATTCGCGTTCGGGCATCTTGCCTAGCCGACGCGTGCACGCCCAACCACCTTGATATGTCGTATTCCGGTGCGATCAGCGCCGATTTGGCCAGTCGAATCGATCCATAAAGGCTGAGAATGGCGACCTCAAGCATTTCATGATGGTCGATGCCGTGGTAGTTTTTGTGTCGGACGAACCAGAAGTTCCTCCACTCGGTTATGTAGAAGCATAACGTGAACAGGCCGAGCGGAGGACTGCTGAACGGCCGGGCACTGCGCTGCCAGATGCTTCTGCCCAGCATGTACAGGAAATTAGACAGATTTTTGGCAAGCATACAAATACTGAACGTGCGCTGGTGAAGACCACACAGGCCTCACCGTGAGATTTGTCTGGTGTTAAAAAGACCACAGAAGGCACGTTTTCTGCCAGATGTGCAGAAAACGTACATGTGCATTACGTCTGAGTAATTACTTGTATGGGGTTGGCTGCTTGTAATATGACGTTTCGCCATTTACTTTTCATCCAGAAAAATTCACATATTCGGTCGTTAAACGAGAGTGCACATACAGTACATGCCCGAGCCCGTGTGCCTGGATACCTGCTCACATCTATACTACTAAACCAGGAAGACGTACATATGTATGTATGTATGTATGTATGTGGCCCTTCCCTCGGAAGGGCGGACGGGTCAATTTTCACGGGTAGCTTTGGGTATGCTAACGGGTCTTCGGGGGGGGGGGGGGTGGCAGGGCACGGGCGCGGCGCTGTAGCCGGGCCGAAGGCACGGGTCCCGTCTAGTCTATTGGCAAACGTATGTACATAGGATAGGGACGACCAGAACTTGGCTCAGTTCTGTTTTGTCTGTATCTTCTTTCATACGTCTCACAAACGATCCATAAAGTAGAGCCAGAAGAGCCATGCTCGAACCAAATTCACCACAGATCAATCATAGGTAATTACTAGTGCGTCTATGCATTGCTGTTGTACACATTGTGTATTTGCCACTGAGTCACCAACTCATTCCACGCGTAGGGCAGATGAACAAAACAGCAGCCGTAAGTCGGGCATGAATTGTGTCCGTTGAATGGCGGGTACGAGAAACAGGGCGCCGATACTTTGCTGATCTTTAGTTTATCAGCCAGGCCCCCAGTTATCAGACTGTCGTCGAACCAAAGCTCCTTCAACATCTCTAATGGCATTCCATTTAGTTTGGCGCCGAGACGGGCAGCTGCCGGTTGAGTGTAGATGACGGCATAGCCATGACAGTAATAGTACCGCATCGCCGAAGTGTTTAGATGATGACTGTATAAGCGAATACTGAAAAAGGGGGAGAATACAACGGCTGATCTTGAATTTCGGTGATCGGAGCGAATCCTGCATTGTTTAGTGCGATTTTTGCGTTTATATGTAGGTGTACAAGATTTACTGCATCTGCTAATTTGTTGTAGTTGTTCATTTTGGGTTTGGGAACAATTGCCACGTTAGTGGCATGACGAAATCACTTAATATCCTCATGTAAAAATCGTACTGAGCAAGGTAAAACCGAGCCGATGCGATAACCAAGTTTGATATCGCCCAACGTAAATAATCCGTTGGTGCGGCATGAGATAGAGTAACGACAATTCAAGACACGGACATGGCAACTGTGAAACATTCAGGAAGGAAAATGAGGCGCCATTGAGAATTCTCTGGACAGAACACAAATACACACCGTGCCTCTACAATCAGGCAATAAGACTCAGAGCCAACCTTAAAAATGTGTCAAAATTTACAGAAGCACACGGAAAGTATGAAACATTTCGATCAAACTTAACCGAATACTCACTCATTCCAGATGATAGGAACTGTGATTTCCCATGGTTCACGGAGCTCGGACGTCTTTCTATCATACATGCAGTGGCCAATGATTGAGTACTCCGGTGCACTGTTCACGGCTCGTTTCAACAGCTCAGCCAGTGCGCCCGGCACCAACATTGTCTCAATATTTAGGCTGATCATGAAGGCGAGTTTGGGGTCCGTTTTGGCCAGTTGATTGAAATGAGCGAAACAGCGTTGCATTTTCGGATTCAGAGCATGGTAATTGTCGATCAGGTCCGTAGCTATCAGCATATCGCCGTACGAGGCCGACTCGCTGATCAAGTTAGCGTTGATCTGCCTGCGGAAACAATAATGCCGAAATGTTTTGGACAGACCTCGCTAAACAAAAGTTGGATGAAGAACGCTGGGGGTTTGAACGGCTTCTTGCACGCTGCATGGCGTGTGAAGTAGTGGGAAAAGAGAACGATTTTGAAAGCTTGCCTGCTGACAGTCCATCCAACCACGAAAAACACTTCAAAACCGATTTTTTTGGCCACCGGTAACCATGTTCCTCGCACGGCCATCCGGTAATTCAGATCATACGGATCCGATCTGACGTAGACAATCGCGCCGAAACCCAGATTTTTCAACGTTTTAACGCCTTTAAGCTGCCTGAAACTTCTGATTTCGAACGGAAAATTACTTTAGCTGAATGCTGCTTCAAACATTTCGAACAATAACAAAGTTGAAATGCGAACATACATACATATGATCATAATTTGTACGTAACTAACCAGTTGTTCGAAATATTATCGTTGTACGCAAATAAGTTCACATGGCCTTCTTTCAGAACATCTTGACCGTTCGAATCAGGCCCACCCAGCCAATGCGCGTTGTTAAATTCCTGTTGTTCGTTGTTAACTTGCGCCAACTTGACCAACCGTAATGATCGATAGAGAATGATGACCAGCGCTTCCAACATTTATTTCCAGGTTATTTTTGTTCGGGGTAACCTGAAAGTCCTTCCAAAGCCCCCACCAAACTGCAAAGTGCGGAATCTGAAGAGACACCGTGCCGAGGTATTTGTGGTGCCTGTTTGTGGCAGATGCACCCGTTGCACGTGGCTTGGCCGATTCGCCTTCCGGACTCATTATTTGCTCATTACTCTGTTTGCTATACAGCAAGACTTGTAAAGCATTCAATTTCCGTGTCTGTTTTCAGCCAAACCGGTTGCGAGCACCACCGGTTATGATCCGTTCTCACCAAAAGCATTAGTGCTCCTCATCAGAACTGTACTACAGTACTGATTAGAATTGAATGTCACACGTATTTCCATCGGCTCATGTTACTTTGTGATGCTGCTGGCCGACTTATTCCCTTCTTCCACGTTCTAATGAAAGAGAAATTGAGTTTCCGAAAAAATTGTTTTTGGTCCTAAATTGGGATTTCTTCTGAAATCGACGTATTTTTTCCATTTCAATTTAATTTAATTTTAAATTTGATCGAATTCAAGCTTTTTCGACTTATTCTATTATTTTTTCAGTTTTTTTTGCAGAATCGGTCACACTCAATTTCTCTTTCATTAGAACGTGGAGGAAGGGAACAAGCCGACCAGCAGCAATACAAAGTGACATGAGCTGATGGACAGACTATACATCCATTTGGATGTATATACATGCAAATTGGATGTAGATGTATAGCGAATGTAATCACAGCTAAGAGTTCACTGCATGTGTATGCATGCACATGAGCATGTAACTTTCAGCCAAGTGTCACCTTGCAGACCATGAGCGACACTGGCTGTGTGCCAACACGAGCATGCAGTAGTACATGCATGCTACCAATCACCATACGTTAAAAACGCCACCAGATTCTATTTTAATTGATGAGTAACTGTACCAAACACGAGTCTAGATTTGCTATGTTATTGCAACTCGAAAACAAACATCTATAAATCACATCCTGGCGTTATATCGCAGCCAGTTTTCACGCTCGGCAAATCGATAGCCGAGAGCTAATCTACCGACCGCACTCGCACATCTGAAGTACGACCAACAGATGTCGGGCGCAAATAAGAGCGGGCAGATTCCCGGATTATAGTCACTATAGCTGAACATCCACTGCTTGGGGTTGTAACCTGAAATTACATCAGCATTCAGCTTGTGCCTGATCGTTTCTTAGGTTTCGACGCATTTACCATAAGACCGAAATCGTTTGTCGGCACTACTGGTCGCCAGATTGACCAGGTCTCGATGTCCACCAGTTACAAAGATGGCAGGTGAAGCGGGTGGTCCAACGAGCTGGCCAGGTTTGGCCAGTAGCGCGACCGTCGTCGCAATGATCCTCTCCCTACAAAAAACTGGGTCAATATTTTTTAGCTTAATTGAAAGCTATAAAAATATGTGAAACAACTTTAATTCCACTCGTGATCTAACATGTAGCCGGGTTTGACGCTGATCACAGCATTTCTGTTGACTCGATACACCGACTCAGGTCGCACGATGTATTTCTTGTCTGCTCTGCTTATCCCAGCCATGTTTATGTGAATGTCCTGATAATGGGCAAACCACGACATGATACTTGGATGTTTGTTCATGTGCGTATAGACGTGCGCACGCTGGAATCCCATTGAGGCCGTTGCAGCGTGATCGGGATGCGTGAGCAGATCCTATTGCGAAAACGGAAAGTTTGGGATGACATCGTTGAACTGGCAAGTTTCCGTAGGTTCCTAATTTCACTGCTCAATGCGTTTTTGCAGATGCAGCCAAACTTCAGTTCGATGTCAAGAGAGGCAACAAGCTCAGCGCACAGTCAACGAGCGACGCAATTGGCGCGTTTCGAATGTTTCACATTGTTTCAGTGTCACACAATATGTTGTGTCAACTGCCTGGCTTGTGTTGACTGTGTGGTGCTTGTTGCCTGCCTCGACTTCGAAACTGATGTTTGCCTACGCCTGTAACAACGCATTAGGCAGCGAAACTAGCAACATATGCCTATTACCTACTGTATGTATATCTATGATGGCGGAAATGTTTCACCGACTTGTAGTCCCGTCCGTTTCCCTCCGAAGACCAACACAAACTCTCCGATTTCCATGAAGCCGACGAATTGCGTCCGTTCGAGTTTGTTTCGCAGCAGACAATCGTGATTTGTGACTTGGAAACCTCCCTCAAGCATCCCGTAAAGTCCGTCGTTGGGAAGAGCAGGAAAGCTTTGAGTGCTGACCTGAAGGGAAGCCAGTGCAAGATTGTGCAAGGGGAATGACAGTTTGGGAACCGAATGGGCGTATGGTATATACCACAGATGGCAGCAAGAACGAAAGGTTACGGCACACTGCATGTGCATTGAAACAAAGGCGCAACACTTCACCCACCAGCCCGTCCGACTCATAAACTTCCATCACAGTATCGACGGCTTTCGACACCGAATGCCAGTAGACATAGGCTAGATTCATACCCATTTGATGCCACAGCTCAATGAACTCGCACAACATCAGCCAATCTTTGAATAGCAGCAGCGGTTGGATGCAGATGGTCAGGAAGTGGTGATGCGGTCGGATATTGATCAGTGACATGCCGGGCAGGCTAGTGGAATGTTGGAAAAATTAGTGCGCGATTGTGAGTCGAGCTCGTAACATACATAACATGACATTTTCGACCTGAATACTACCGTGGACACGCAGTCTTGAACAACGCTTGCAGTCTCGACTTGGAAAAGAAACCTATTCAGAGAAGATATCAGTTGTTCGAGTAAGCAAACCAACGCCTGTCCAGTCAGATAATACGGCGTGAGCGTACAGTTGCCTTCATTACATGGATCACTCGTGTAGGAGAGATGATAAACACTGTCACCAGTATAGCCGTCGATTAGCACTGGTCGTGCTCCGATTGTGTAGACACTGAGTAGTGAGGGAGACTTGAAACTGTGTGACAGTTCAATGGTTTGCTTTAAAATTCGCCAGCTGAAATTCGTTTTCTGACACTTTGAGAGAACAGAGAACAAGTTCTCACAAGCTCATTGCCTGCAATAAGGCTGCATTGTGAACTCAGCCTAAGCGTGCTGGTCAATTCAGCGTTGATCGGAGCACGATGTGTACCTACATACCTATAGTTATTAATGCCTAATCTTGGGACAAAAACAAATTTGTTAGATGGCATTTTTTACGTCAGGCACCACTAACTCAGGACAGGCGTCACCAATGACGACCGATGTGGTCTCGTTGTTGACTGAATACGTGGAAAGCACGTAGAAACTGATGAGTTGCGTTAAAGCCGCCATACCTCACAGCCAATGTATGTTGCCCAACAATGACGTTCGCCAAATATTTGATAGGATAAGAGACGGTTAATTGTTAATTGATGGTCAACCAACGGTGTAAAAGGATGGCTGCAACAAGTCTGGAAGAATGTTTCCTTATTTCTGGCAGCCTCCAACACTTAGAAAGGTTGCATTTTGTCTTCACCCAAACGAGGCACCACATATACATATAGTTGACGTGAACACATAGCCCGACTGCGCGCAGAATGTCTCCAACATTTACCAATCGTTCAGCGACGCATGGAATTTTTAATTGGTTATTTAATTTGGTTTGCCCCATCCTTTCCCTGATTAGAAAAGTCTGTCGTTGAGGCGCTACGCAGCCCAATGCACCTTGTGTACGTCTTCAGACCTGGGTTGGATTAAAAACTTTTTGTCATCGATCGTTTTTTAACTTTTTTGAAACTTTAGAATTTTTTTTGTTCTCTTATTTTTATTCAGGACCTCAAAAATTTCGGTTCTTAATGTGAAAAATTGCTCTAATGTACTTTGGATTCGAGAATATGGGAACCGATTTGTGGGTTTGCAAACGTTCATTGCCATGAACCTAATAATGCGACAATTCGTGCGTGGGACGGCCTGTCCACCAGAAAAGTAAAGCAGTGTCACAGAAATCGTAAATCACTGGCCCATTTTTTTCAGCAAAATTACTTCAAAACTGCTGCGTAACCCGCGATTGGTGACGCCCGGCGTTTAGCACGATAATCATACTTTGAGCAGATATGACTTCCTGGAAGAAAAGAAATGCCCATGACAGCTGATTTGGTTGTTGAGTGAAGCCATGGACTGTCTAGTTATGAAAATGTGCTTGCCAAACCAAAATACAAGCGTCAGAGGCGTTTTTTGATAAAAACAAGCAGAAACATGCACAAAAACCTGGATTTTTCACCAAGGAGGAAGCACATAATAAAGAAAGTTGTGCAGTAATAAAAAAGTGGACTCACTTTTCTAATTTTTGAAAACCGGAAAACAAACGAGCCTTTGAAAAAACTTTTTGAAATTTTTTTAAACTTTTTTAACCCACCCCTGCTTCTAGAACCGTAGAACACACGGAGCAACCAACTGCTGCTATCGTCCATCGTCCATTGTGGTTATTAGAGCATGGTCAGTGTGTTGTAAACAGTTCATTTTGGATTCCCAACGAAACATATTGCTTTATCCCATTGTTTCTAGTTTTCTGCTCTACCCAGATTTTATACAGCTATGACAAGCAAATATCCGATTTCCTTGTGGACCTAATTTGTGCTATATAGGTATTGGATGCAAATAGTGTTCTGGATTGTAGTATCGTTGATGGATTCTCCACTGCTCAAATAATAGATCGATGCTGTGATGCAGCGCGATGAAACAACAGCCATAGGTGCCACATTTCTGGTACCCGTTTCGGGGCACATGCCGGAAGCAGGGCGTTAACGCTGTTGCATCATCCATCAGATCTGGATCAGTCGGTGCTTCTGGTGCGTAAACGAGTGCAAAATCATCGCGCCTGAAAATTGAGACAAAGGAATAATTTGACATTTTCTGACGCGTGGAATACCTGCTTGTTATCCTGATATATACAGTAGTGGAGAACTGGTTTTTCTTTGCTTCTATTAGTTCGATTTGCTTTTTATATCCCAAATACACAGTTGAAATAATGAACTTTTGACACACACTGTGAACTAACCTGATTCGCTCAACCACTCCGTGTCCATCTCGGTGGTACGACATGCAGTGGCCGTAGATTCGGCCAAAGTTTGTTTCTTGTTCGTGAACAGCGTCGAGAAATTTGATGACCAATTCGGGAAATACGATCGTCTCAATCATGATTGACGCCAGATACACGGGAAAGTCGACAGTTTCCACCAGTGATTGGAAATGGTCATCACGATCTCTTGAGGCATTGGTGACCTGAACGACAAGAAACGTATGTTGCAAGAATGTGTACAAGAAGAAAGTGTGCTTCACAGCAAAGTTTATTTTTTTGGAAATGAGATTCCGCCACTTCTAGTATGTACATATAGAAAGGGGTTGCAGCAAGAAAGGAGTTCGAAATGGGTGTTTTCATTTCATTTCATTTGTTTTTGCACCTCCAGTGCCAGGTCAATGCAAACGCCCGAAGGCTGTGTGGCAAATCCTGTTAAACAATAAAAGCTAAGCATCACAGTTTCACGATGATAATGAAACATCAGGGTGTTAAACTGAAGTGCAAAGATACATGACATTGGATCCTTGGACTTACAATTAACAGATCATTATGAACCATGGATTCGTTGCGCAGAGCTTCAACAACCTCATCAGCATCATCAAGATTTCGATTGGCGACGAAAATGACGACAAATCCATGACGTTGAGCGACGGGCAGCCACGACGAGCGTATGGCCTGTCGGTAGGTCAGATAACTGTTCTGTGGAGTGATGTAGATGACGCATCCAAAGGAGCGATTGCGCAATCGCGTTTGGTTGATCGTCAATTGGCTGGAATGAGGATGCTTATTCGCAATTGGTCGTCTATATGTTTGCAGCACAATGAAATTGAAAGGAGATCATTGGGAAGCAATGGTTGAGTTTGCTTGTTGGCAGCAGACGATGTTGAATAATAACGGGGAGCGCATGTAAAATTACATTCCAAAATCCTTTGTGAAGCCCCTTTGCGTCCAAGGGCAGGCACTTCGATAGCTCAGTTGGTAGAGCAATGCCCCGGTTAGGCGGAGGACCTGGGCTCGAGCCCCAGTCGAAGAAAGCCATTTTTTGTTCACAAAGGATTTTGGAATGTACATGCGCTCCCCGTTATTACATCATTGGAAAGTTTGACGAAGATATCATGAAACCTCATGATCATCACCTGATATTGATATCGACGGCGTCATTTTCAGCTGATACCGTGCTTTCCATCTCGGATTGCATTGTCCATTGGCCCTCAAACACATGTCTTGCAGAACGGCAGCAGCGGGCGACCAGCCAGATGAGCGCCACAATCGAAGAACAGGATATGGATTTCGCGATTGAATAATCGATTTCGACCGCGTTGATTGGCTTCAACATGATCGAGAGCGTCAGTCCGACTGAGTACCGTCATTTCCATCCATATAAATTGATCACGCGTTGATGGTTTCCAAAGATCTGAAAAAGGCAAAAAGTGTTCTGGTGGTTTTGTTCCGGTCATCTTGTCGGAACAGCATACGGTCATCGTCAGGTGAACTGCTTATCTTCACATATTGGTACAATAGCGCTTTGGAGGAGGCAGAGTTTTGTTCAGTTCATGAAAGGGAACTGGGTTTACTATCGAGAGACCAGGGTTGGGTTTAAAAAAAGGAAAAAATCTTAAATAAGGACCAGTCACTTTTTTATAAAGTTTTAAAAAGTAAGTCGTGTTTTTGTTACTTTTTTACTTTTTTTCGTTTTGCATGATGGTACCGCGATTCTTGCAAGAAATCGCCTGCGCTTACATTCTGCTTGAACTAGTGCTGTGATGGACTCAGACAGTTCCCAGACATCCCTATAATGGTCAAACAATGTATAGGACACCTCACAATTTTTTTAGTAGTTTTCATCTTTTAAATATCCCAAGAAATGCAAACCGAGCAACTTAAAAGTTAAATTACAAGACAATTACTTACAGTTGACACGTCAAACTTGACGAGTATTCTTAAATATATTGTGGCATTGATCTCATAGTAAAAAATCGACATCCAAAATTCAGTTTTGTTAACCCTACTTTGCGATTCTTATCACCCCAGGCTTTTACCATGATTTCAGCTATTTCATGCTTGAAGAAACCATTTTTCGTGTGGTCCGACGGAATAAAAAAGTGACTGAACGAAAATTTTAAAAAAGTTTTTTTAAATTCGATAATAAAATTTTTAATCCAACCGTGGGAGAGTCAATAGGGGACAACTCACTGCACAACAAACAATCGATAACAAGTACACCATGCGGTGCATGGTTATTGTCACGGATAGTAGCAATTCAGGTTCGAGCCGCGTAACCATGATGAATCAAGTACTAACCAGCTAATTTTATACAAAAAGCCAAACACTTCAAAGGAAAGCACAGAGTCGGTTGAAACTGAGTGTTTGAACAAGAAATTGAACGACTGAAAGTAAGTGCAATTACGCTATTAACCGCGACGTTTGAACGTCGTCAAAGTCCGCTTACGAATAATAAAAAGTTATCTCAAACGACTTTATTCCGACCAGACAATTTTAATTTTGTGCGTTTTGATAAGTTTGCTGACGCAAAGATAGCCGAGAGCGCCGAGCGACCCCAGCAGTGCCATGGTTTGAGAGACGCTCAAGTTCGTGGCGACGTAACTGGCCAATGGGTTGTGCGTCAGATTCTTGACCGATTTGATGTACCATAGTAGCAGTTCGGGGCCAGCGAGCAAGAGCAGCACTGATTGGATTGGGTAGGCGATGGTGAGCATTTGCGCTTTACGATGTTTCACACAGTAGACGAGCAGGAAATAGGACATGATGCCAAGCACGTACGTCATCCAAAAGGTTAGCCAGAAACCGTGCGCATCTGCAAGCGATTGGGAAAAGGTCGTCACTTTTATGATCTGCATGGCTTTTTGCTTAGTTTTGCAAACTTGACAGTCTTATGACGCATTCTGCGGATTTATTCCAAACTTGTTTCTTTATGTTAACTTATTAACAAAACCTACCGTTGGGCTGGCGAATCTTGGCATCGATACCACTTAAAATCGGACAATAGTTGGAAGATTCAAAGAACTATACTATTGCTGACACATCGCTTTTCCTTCCAACAGCATCTGCGTCCGGTTTCCTTTCCTTGTTTTATTCTGCACAGCTACAATGTATAATTAGCCTTACCTGTGAACCAGCTGGACGAAAAGAATCCATAGGCGTGAATGGACTGGTCCTGGAACAGGTCGAGTATCAAACAGACGCATGTGGTCATTTGTGCCAGGAACCAGACGGTGTCGATCACCGAATAGTTGTGTTTGTCAATCATTTGCTCCATTGCGACGAGCATGGACGCGTACACGATCACGGATGCGCCTGCCAGCAGTGTGTGCGCAATGTTGTCTTGATGCGGTGGAGCTGCAAACGACGCATACAGTGGCAGGATTTGTACATTACCATGCGCTTCAAGTTATTGACCAACAGCTCTTTAACGATGGTTTGGTTTCGCCTGGTATTGATACTCCAGTGCATCACACATTTACTGCACACACGTACTGTTGCCCTGCAACACCCGTGCAGTGCACTCGGCAGGTTCACTACATTTTTAATGCTGCTACCCATGGTCCACGACATTCACATGATAACAGCGATGGACATCGCTCCAAGCAGAGTTGTCAGAAACTAACTGGCGGCGAGTCTAGCGAGCACAATGAATGCGAGTGGCAGAGCGTCAGCAGCGGTGAACACGACGAACGTCTTGGCGTGCTTGTTTCGGTACATCAACACCAGCACGTAGACAAATGGCAGCGTGCACATGACTGCGTCGTAGACGAAGAACATCGACGGATTATCGACGTGCACAATCTGTGTCTTGACGTACAACGTGATCGACCAAAGAATGCCCGTTTTCCACGTTAACGTGCATCTCATGTCATACTTGGGCCCAATGATTTGTTGTGGCCGTTGGACACCCTGCAATTACGGATCAGGATTGGCTCTGAGAAAGTCATCAGTTGTGTTTTGCTCAAATTTGATGGCACTGTTCGCGCAAAAAATTATTTTGGTCTCTCTCTGCATACGAACCGTCCGTTTATCGACCAGCAGAGCAGCCGCGGTGCCGAACTTTGAGGCTGACGCCGAACGCTTGATCGTGGGTCGCAGTAAACGGAAAGTAGAGTTGAGCCATCTGAGCCATGGAAATAATTTCGAATGGTTCATCTGATTGATGCTTGAAGGCTACAGATCTCCGAGTAAGTTTGGGGGTAGGGGCCCGCGAAAACCGAGTGCCCCGCGGAGCACGCGGGTGGTGCGGGTGACCTTTCTATAACACACGGGCATATGCCCCCGCAGCTTCCGCGGGTCCCCCGCACCCACCCGCAGCACACGCGGGGCCCCCGCGGGTGGCGCGGGGCCCGCACTCCCCCGCGCTGGCCGGCGCAGGCTGTTTTTAATGAATATTTGGTTTTTTAAATATAAACATAATTAATAATAATTTAATAAATAATTAATAATAATTTAATAAACATAATATAAACATCATTAAACATAAACATATAAATTCAACTCTGCATTTATTTCACCCATTCAGCAGTTAAGCTTCACTTAAACAGCCAAATATTCATTAAAAACAGCCTGCGCCGGCCAGCGCGGGGGAGTGCGGGCCCCGCGCCACTCGCGGGGGCCCGCGTGTGCTGCGGGTGGGTGCGGGGGACCCGCGGACGCTGCGGGGGACATATGCCCGTGTGTTATAGAAAGGTCACCCGCACCACCCGCGTGCCCCGCGGGGCACACGGTTTTCGCGGGCCCCTACCCCCAAACTTACTCGGAGATCTGTACGTTAGGTGCGTAGCATACCGGGTGGAACGGTCTTTCGCCAAGTTTGATTGTTATGTGGTACTACCGTGTTGAATGTGGCATCAAAGGAAAGATCAAGCGTTTGTGAAAAATCTCACTTAATCGATATAGCGAGCGATACAACACACTGAACATTTCAAGTTCAATGTGTGGAGATCGGTGCCCCAATTTTCAATTTTCGGCCGTCCGGACTCAGGCAGGGAGCTGGTGTGGGAAGTAATATTTACAATAGGCTGTGCGTGTTTTGGACTAAGCCCAGTTAATGTGCCAAGTTTGTGCCGGTTTAAGTCGTTTAATCATGAATTTTTGCCTCGAACGAAAGTACCTGAATAGCTTGATAGTGAGCAGTATCGTAACGGACTGGAAAGCAAGAATCACGGTCGGGAACTCAAAGCCAGTGCATATCAGAACCTGGAATATAGTGCGATCTTATCGACGCATTTGATCTGCTGCAATCATTATGTAGCCTGTCAAGAGCTGTGAACCAACCTTAAAGGATCCTTCATATATTACCGACAGGCCAAGGTAGCTGGTTACGCAGTACTTCGATAACAATGCCAGTAATGGCGCTGGATCAAATGCCATTGTCGATTCTGGTGATAATTTAGGATCTCATAAATTCGCGCCTCGTTGAATTCGCGAAAAAAATCAGTTCAATAGCCTCCTAAAGGAGTTTCAATGCTGAAAGAAACAAGGTAACAGTATGTCAACACTATCAATGTGTGCGTCTCATTATTGTCCACAGTGAACAGCTGCCACATCGTTCTGTAAAATTTCGTTGAAACACGAGGGTTTCGTGGGCAGAAAGAGCGTGATACGTATACTCTGACAATTCTTTTGGGATAAACTTTTCAAACGCGTTGCCTGATCCGTAAAGCGCATGATGCGTGCACTGGCTATAGCGGTCACGTGACTTCTGTAGCCAGTGCACGTATAATGCGCTTTACGGATCAGGCAACGCCATTGAAAAGTTTCTCCCAAAAGAATTGCCAGAGTAAAATTAAGCTTACTGTATATTCTTGTCGTTTACGCACATCGTCAACTCTCGTCGTCAACTCGACTCTAATGCCATGTATGTGTTTCTCTCGCTCATTCAGGGCTGCTTGAGTTGATGACAAAAGTTGACGCTTTGCGTTGATGACCAAACCATTAGTCGGTAATTAGACGTCATTATCTCACCGCAGGGTGCACCACGGTCGCTCACCCCGTAGCACAAATCATTAATTGCCCTTTCTTTTCAATGGGGACTGTCATCTAAGGCAAATCTGGGCCAGGTTTTTCTTCAAACAGCTACTAATAAAGTATTGAAAGGACAAAAACTAATATCACCAAGGGGCATACTGGAAAATGGAAATGAACCAGAACATTTTCTGCGTAAATGCTGACCAATCAGCAGGCGAAAATTGAGCGGAACAGAAAATGTTTTGTCATATGTCAAAACACGACTGCTGCAGAAAATGCCCTAATATAATCGTTTGGCACAGCACAAAAGTTATTTGGCACACAATCAATAGCATAGAAGTGCTTATTCGTGCGATGTAGCTGACCGTGAGCATTGGTATAGCAGCACACACTGGGGGGCTTCTTTTCTCGAGAGGCATGCCGCAGACCCGGGGCTTCTATTGGCGGGGGTGCTATTGGTCCAAGTTCTCGACAGCGCCAGCGCCACCGGGATCGGTTGCGCAACAATGTATTTGAAATATCGCACGCTCTTCCCCTCAGTGCGTAAATTCCTTTTTTTCCCAAAACATGCGTGCATTTAGCAACGCCGCCGCTGTTTGCGTGAGCAGGCAACAAATTAAGGTCCAGCCAGCTGTCAATTGTCATCGTCGTGTTTGGGAGCGTAACCGCCCCTAGTGGCGGTTGCGCTTTTGAGAATTTGGGCCATTTAGGGGGCTTGAATTTGAGGAAGTACGGTAGGTGTAATGACGACGAGGTGCAAATTTGTTTGGCTTCAAAGCACGGAAACAAGCAAATGTGGTCAACTGCAACTACAAATGTAAGACTGCTATTGATTATCCCATTGTGTCTTCCGCATGACCATGACCGGCTGCGATCGATTGCTGTCCGACACCGCGTTCGACAATTCACTCAATTGATCGTTATCCTCCACATTCGCATAGAAGTGAACGAGTTCGAATCCGATCGCGTACATCATCGGCATCCTAATCGCACCATATTCTCTGCCGGCGTTGAAGTTGACATTATCTCGACCCGTGGGAACTCCGAGAATGAGCGTACCACCCGGTTTCAGCCAACAATGCAGTTTACGCAGCTCGACCACGTCATCGAATGCACCCAACGGATCGCCAAATCGACCAAGACCAGCGTGCTCGAGCGAGGAAAACGACAAAATGTGATCGAATGGGCCGATACTGGAAAGTGGGAATTTTTGGGTGGGTGGGGATATTGGAAGAAGTTGAATTGTCTTGGGCGGAAAATTGCAATGTTTCCTATTTGGACAGTTTCTTCCGACAAAGCCCCCCCGCCTCCGCAAGCACACAGCGCTTTCATTGTTCAATGGTGGAAAAGCCAGAGCGTCATTCCACCGAACCGTAACATGACGAACGAGTAGGAAGCAGTATTGCTAACTGGTAAAAGACCAGGAAATGATTTTACCTGAAGTGACAGTCATTTTACCAGAGGTTGAAAGACCATTTTACCAACGGGTAAAATGGGAAGAATGTCATTTTACCAGAGGGTAAAAAGGCAGAAAGTCATTTTCCCCATTTAACTGATCAAATTCATGCCAAATTTCTCCTGGTAAACAATCTGACAGCAGCCGAAGAATCTCCTAGATCACCTTTCCCATTGTTTGGCCGCCTGAATCGGTTGCATTACGCGAACATCCGGATGTTGCATGTCCATCAGTTTCTGCTCAATCGTCACCACCTCTCTGGCACCGAGATGCAACGCGATCGCTTCGATCCACGGGATCTGCGTGCCAATCACAGCCACAAGTGCGCCACGCAGGCCGACACGGCGCATGGCGTGCCACATGTTACCTGTACAGTACCGGGGTGCTGTTTTAGGGTTTGGCCAGGCAGATGCGGACTCCGGACATTGAAAGAAACTGTGTCCGGAACAGCATCTACCTGGCCGCACTTGCGAACTGCGGCTTGCGGACAATCGAAACTTTTTTGGGGTTGTTTGCTCGTGTGCCTCACAACAGAGTTTGTCAATGTGCAAAGTTTTTACGCCGTTCGTCATACTGTGTTCTCTGCTGCGGTTGCGTGAATCATCAGGGTCTCTCGCAACATTTTATGCAAAAGTTCTTCATTAGGTGTGGGAAAACAGTCGTTTCGTTGATTGCATGCGCTCCAACACTGTCGGAAAACTTACGAACCAAGCAAAACGCATGCATTTGCCTTGCCGTTATCCAGCCACAGTCGATTCATCTGTGCTTTGCTTTCAAAGTTCATTCACAACTGCTGTAGGCAACAGCTCAATTCTGATAGTTTATCAACGTGCTTGGGACGGGATGGTTAAGGTTGGTTTGGCGGACCTTCTGAACCATCTTGCTTGTTGACAAACTTCAGCGTACCTGAATCGTGGTAAGCGAAACATCGCTGACGTTTGTGAGGATTCTGACAGAGTCCGACCGAGTTGTTCGCTAAGACTTTACGCATTCCATTGAAGTACGATCTGGGCCAGATCTCGGCTGCGGGATTAAGTACGGGCAAACACTGAGAAAGCAGCGATCAAATTGATTTTTTAATGTGTTTAGGTTGGGTAGACAGTGCGGTTTCGGTCTCATCAGAATTATTAACAGAAGTCGATTTGTAGACACATTAGCAGAGTTTCAGGTGCAAAACATTAAGGTTTTATCACAGTCCTGCTGTATGTACTGTATTGCATGTGCTTAATCCCGCCAAGGCTGGCCTTCCATGTCCTGAAAGCTAGAACCATAGAGTCCGCCAATCTTGGTGTTGGGGGCTCAAAAATAATAATAACGACGTACGATAAGAAGTATGAAAATTGCTAAAGCCAAGCAAAACTCGCGAGGAATTGCACAAAAATTAAAAACTGTTATGATCGACATGCATACGTTTTGCGTTTGAATCTCATTGATGTACCAATCAGTCCACTTGATGCTTCCGAGCAGCGCATATTCGTCGAGTTGCTTGAAGTTCTTCGCCTTTTTGGGTGCGTCCGTGGGAATATCGTAGTTGACCTCATTCGCTAACCAATTGCGGAATACGGCCTCGCACGATTGCGGAGTTTTTTCGGCCATTGGTAGTAGGGACACGTTGTGTCGGATGAGGTTGCGACATTCGATCTTGCTGGGTCGGCGTAGAATGTAGCCGAGTGGCTCATAGACGTTTTTGTAGAGGTGATCGTAGGTTGAGTATTGTGTTGAGTACATTCCAGTGACTATCACGCGTCTGAAAGTATAAATGTATACCATAGCGCATGATGTATAGAAGCCCGGAAATTCGGAGTCTTCAATTGCTTATTAATATGCTCACTTCGACAGAAAGTCGCTGGAAGTACACTCGAACCGTCCTGAGCTGAGAACCACTCGTTTCTTTGCAGCAGTTGAACTGACAGACACATTATGGTAAAATACTGTTATCATGCACACCGTCAGGAACAACAGCGCCGGTACGAAAGGCATGGAGGATGATGTCGGCACGTTAAACGTTAATCGGACTTTATGTAGGTATAGGCGTAACTGGTACTTGCTTGAAGTATTAAACTGAGGTGGTATTGTGAGCTCAGTTTGCTTTTCTGTATCGATGCCTGCAAAGTCAATATTATGAATGAACTTGGTTTACTTCCCCTTGAAGATTAGTTGTCCAGGGGCGGTGAAATGAGATCGGCGGGGTTGGATTAAAAAAATTTTTGTTATCGAACTTTTTTTAACTTTTTGAGTTTTTAAAAATTTTTTTTTTCCAGATTTACTTTTTTTATTCCGGACCACAAAAATTTCGGTTCTCAGTGTGAAAAATTGCCGAAATTTTTTGTAAGTATATTTGATTGCACTTGTGAATATAGGAATAGTTGACACCGACCAGTTGTGTTCACAAACGGGCTGTATCGAGGTGATATTTTTTTACGATGAGCCAGATAACGTGACAATTTGCGTTGGGGATAGTCTGTTCACCATATGTACCTAAGTATAAAAAGTGAAGGCGTGTCACGGGAAAGGTAAATGATCGGCGCACTTTTTAAAGCAAACTTGCATGAAAACAGCTGCATAACCCGCGGTTTTTGAATGATAATTTCAGACTTCAAGCTGATTTGACTTGCTGTGAGAACTGAATGCGCACATAATGACGGCTGCTCAGTGCTTAGGTAGTTCAGCGGAGCCACGGACTGTCTAACGTTGTAATGACATTGTACCGATGCGAAATACATACAAGCGCCGCAGGCGATTTTGTGAGAAAAAAACAAGCAGAAACATGCATAAAAACCTGCATTTCACAACAAAAAAGTGGGGAAATAAAAAAAAAGTTGTGAAATAATAAAAAAGTGAACTTAGTTTTCTAATTCTAAAAACCCAAGAAGTGGCGAACTTTTTTAAAAAAATTGTTTTTTAATTTTTCCTTTTTTTAACCCAACTCTGGAGATCGGACAGTTGTACCTATAGGTTCTGTTTCGTCCTCAGCTCGTGTATCCATTTCTGGATTTAAACGTTTACAGACGTATAGTCCGTCCAGGTCCATCAGCTCATGGCACTTTTGTGTGGGAGGTTCAGGTTCCGTTGTGAAAAATTGCCGAAATTTTTTGTAAGTATATTTGATTGCACTTGTGAATATAGGAATAGTTGACACCGACCAGTTGTGTTCACAAACGGGCTGTATCGAGGTGATATTTTTTTACGATGAGCCAGATAACGTGACAATTTGCGTTGGGGATAGTCTGTTCACCATATGTACCTAAGTATAAAAAGTGAAGGCGTGTCACGGGAAAGGTAAATGATCGGCGCACTTTTTAAAGCAAACTTGCATGAAAACAGCTGCATAACCCGCGGTTTTTGAATGATAATTTCAGACTTCAAGCTGATTTGACTTGCTGTAAGAACTGAATGCGCACATAATGACGGCTGCTCAGTGCTTAGGTAGTTCAGCGGAGCCACGGACTGTCTAACGTTGTAATGACATTGTACCGATGCGAAATACATACAAGCGCCGCAGGCGATTTTGTGAGAAAAAAACAAGCAGAAACATGCATAAAAACCTGCATTTCACAACAAAAAAGTGAGGAAATAAAAAAAAAGTTGTGAAATAATAAAAAAGTGAACTTAGTTTTCTAATTCTAAAAACCCAAGAAGTGGCGAACTTTTTTAAAAAAATTGTTTTTTAATTTTTCCTTTTTTTAACCCAACTCTGGAGATCGGACAGTTGTACCTATAGGTTCTGTTTCGTCCTCAGCTCGTGTATCCATTTCTGGATTTAAACGTTTACAGACGTATAGTCCGTCCAGGTCCATCAGCTCATGGCACTTTTGTGTGGGAGGTTCAGGTTCCGTTGTGAAAAATTGTTCCTTCGCAAGGCAATGTCAGAGAAAACGGCGCACAAAAATAAAATAAAAGCCGAATTCACTTTCTTTTCTTTTTCGTAAGCCAACTGGAACCAGAACAGCACTGGATTCTGTCAAGCTTTTCAGCTGACAAAAAGTGTCATTGTGAGCTGATGGATGGACCATACATAAGCCAGTTATACCAGTAACAATGCTTTTATTTCAGACATGTTAGGTATGTAAGCCGTTGGTGCCTGGTGTCTATGCACGGCTTCGTGCACTGTCTAGTGGGGACTTCAAAAGATCGTACCTACTGCAGCTCACCATGTTTGACGTTCGTGTGAACAAATAATCCAACGATGCGTGTAAACGTATGAACTATACATACTCCAGGCTATACGAAAGCGCGGTTAAAGGGGGCCTTTCGCATTTCAAACCGCCTTCAAACTTTGCACGCATTTGAATATTATTCAGGCCGTTATTAAGCTCTCACGCACCACGAACCCAATCTGCAGCATGCGACCAGGAGATGCACTTCAAGAGGAACATCCGGGAACAAAGTGTGCCGCAGACCAGCCCAATTTATACCTGCGCATTCAGGCAAACTGCTTGATCAAAAAGGTGCCAAGGCGAATGAATGTTTCGCATGAAACTTGCAACACCGCTAACTATGGAATTTCGCTTTTCTTTATATTTCGAATTTCAACGAATTGTTCCAGCGTGACAAGTAGACCTTGAAACATTTAGCAGCCACGCACGAACAATTCGTTGCAATTCGAAATGAAAAGAAAAGCGAAATTCTATAGTGAGGTAGGGGCAAATATCGTGCGAAACATTCTGCGCCTTGACCGCCCTTGTCATCAGGCGAGTTGCCTGAATGCGCAGGTAGAAATTGGGCTGGTCCACATTTGATTTTGTTCCCGGATGTTCCTCTTCAAAGGCATCTCCTGGCCGCATGCGGAACGTTAGACCTCCGGTGTGTTTGACTTTGATGACGCCTTGACCAGTGTCTAAACACATGCGAGGTTTGAAGCAGGTTTGAAATACGAAAGGCCCCCTTTAAAGGGTCTCCGCCATATATATGCGACCGAAACCAATCTCAATGAGACTTGGCACCGTAAGTGGGCTTGGTCCAAAACACTCACGGCCAAGAAAATTTTTTCCCATGTCAGCTCCCTGTCTGAGCCTGGAGGGCTAAAAGGTAAAAAATTTTGACCCTACCTCAGCACCTTAGTTATGTATGTTGCATTAGTTATGTATGTTTACCGTCAAGTTGTAGGAGTGGTAAAGTTGCCTGAAATCTAAGTGGTATGGGCCTGAAATCTAAGTGGTATGTATTGGAATTAATGAAGAACACCTTGCAGTAAAACGTACAGTCACTAACTGTAAGAAAAAGTACAGTGCGCTGCTGTGCAGGGGCCAGCACAAACATACAAATTTTTACTGTAAAAACATACAAATTGTTTGATGGATGTAAGAAAACATACAAAAAACTGTAAGAATCTACAAATTTTTTGCGAGTGCAAGGCAAAGATGCATGATTGACACGAAGACTGCCGCATCGTCAGTTTTAAAGTGAAATCCAATTAGGAGGAAAGAAGTCGGTCGTATCAAACATCTGGTGGAAAATTGATCCCGGCTTTGCAAACTGTCGTTGGTATGTAACGTGCCCATTTGCCAGAAATGCGGCCCACCAGCCAAACGTGCCCGTTGTCGATATGGTGTGATTACAGTTGATCAAAACACAGAAATCATCAATGGCCTTTGGGGATCGATCCAGGATTACGACATCTCTGCCAGAAGGCATATTCGCTCGATTCCACTTGACATCATTTCCCAGCACCAAGAATCGCAAACAGCTAGCGTTCCAGAAACTGAAACAAGATATCACCATAAACTGACTTTTTTATGTCACGAATCGACCCAAACCATCATCTGTACCTGTTATTTGATTGTTCTTTCACCTGGGATTCAGTGAGCCAAAAACTCAATCAGTTGCTCATACGTTTTTTTGTCTGAATTCCACCAGTCTCACCAATGTGCTCCAAGGGCCCTTTTTGCTATTTCCTTTGATAATTCTGGAGTCGTACAGCCACTAACTTCGTTCGGTAATAATCGACCGCTTCGTGTAAGTACTCTGCTCGTGCAGGCATATGTCCGAACAGCAACTTGTTCTTCGTCGTGATGTCACCCCTGCGAATGTGCACCCCGATGAGAATGCAGTCATGCTTCGGTGCAAGGGCCTTGCGAATTCGCGTCTGACACGCTGCTGAAAGGTATGATTTGCAAAAAAATGGAATCATATCACTTGGTGAATGCTTGCTTGACCCAAATAAAGCCTGAAAAGCGTCTGGACAATTAACTGGACCGATAAGCAGCTTGGCATTGCCGATAAAGGCTGTCATAAGCGCTGACCAGAACTAACACTCGATTTCGGGCTTAAGTCTGAATTCGTTGCGAATGTCGTCTATGTTCCGTCCGAAATACTTGAACGACTGCAAGTAGCCATCCAGTAGTATATGTTCGTCGGATAAATTGAATAAGGCCGAATTTGTCGTACAGCAAATGCCGTCATGCAACATATTCATGTCTGGAAAACAAGAAGAAAATGACTAACGTGCAATATGACTTCCGTATAGTGAATTGATCGGGACAGGACACTTCCAGAGAATTATAAGACGTGAAAGTTCGGGGCATGCCCAGTCGTCAATATACTGTAGAAACTCACTATTGAGAGAGTAGACTGTACGTAGAGCAACAATTTAAAGGTTGTGAAATCAGACTCTAAATATTTTTTTAAATAAAAATTTTTTTTAAATTTTCGAAGATGGCAAAAAATGATTCAAACTTTTTGCAAAAATAAAAATGAATGCAAAAAATGGCTAATAAAATACACGATGAGCAATTACACTTGCTGAATGTGACTTATTGGCGAGTTTTCCTGTGTTATATTTGTGCCCTTCCAGTAACTGATGGGGCCTGAAGCCCACTTGGGCACTGACCGATGTTCTGTCTCTTGGTGTGGCTGCATGTATGCATCAGAGATGACCAAATGAGGTATATTTACGTGATAACGTAGGTTGCCTATGCAGAAACCAGATATTTTGCTGTTTGTCCTGAATATTGGTTGTCTAAACAACTTTGATTGCTCAGATGAAGCTCGTCATCCGTGAACTACTGACGAAAGAAACACATGTACCTTATGTTTTACATCAAGGCACATGGTAAACGGTTTCGCCAAGATGTGAAAAACAAGCGCCGCATGCACTTTTGTGAAGAAACCATCACGCACCTTGGGAAAAAGTACCAATTTTAAGCTCGAAAAAGGCCATTTTTGAACGTTTTAGACAATATTGTTCACCGGCCAAATTTAAAAAAAAAATTTTGAACAAATAATTTTTTAAAACCGTGTTTTTTTAATTTTTTTGTTTTTTTGCCCAACTCTGCTTTTACCCATTATCTGTTTGAAACTGCTGAAAAACCTTACTCTTCAATGGTTCCCTCGTGAGATTTCGCTTCGGCACAGTCAATGTGAAGTAGTCATGAAGCTCACCGCAGCCCTGTACCGACGTATCCACAAACGGCAGGCGATTGTTGGCCTTGGCCAATCCATAGAGTGACGCGTGAAGGAACATTTTGTTGCCGAGACCCATCAGTGGGTGACATCTGGTGCCCAAGAATAAGCCTGTGCGTGGTGGTCATTGTTTTAGCAAAAGGAAATACTGTGTATGTACATACAGGGTGTCAAGTACCGAAGTACCCCATCGCTTTTGGGTGGGTATTTGCATGTCTTTTTTTACACACAACCATAATGGAACAGTGGTTGGATTTTATTGATTTGCAAATAAAATCAATCGAATCCATGGGCTGTTCTGCGTATCATAAATACACAAGATGCGTCCATACACTGGTTGCCTGATGTTCAAGGCCACTTTTTAGAACGTGGTTGCGTCCTTTCAGTCAACTCCTTCCAGCCTTTGCTAAAAGTGGCGGTATAAAGCATCAAAACAGTGCCCTTTCATTTATCACAAGCAGATTCGCCCAAAGATTCGATTCCACTGTAAGCCACATACCAACAACCACAATCATATCACATGAAACTAATGGTGACAAGATGCTTTTTTGAGACTTGTTATTTAGCACTGACCTTTCTTCTTTGGTGGACCTTTGAGCATAACAATGCCTTGATAGGCCAGCACCAAAACGGCAATGAAGATCGTCAGACAAAATACTACGGGTGTCAATCTCCTTCTCGTTCCCATGGGTCCACGAAAATGTGCTGTCAGTTGTAGGGCTCTATAGTTGTTCAGCAGCGAGACTCACCCATTCGCAGCGGGTACGGATGCCTCGACACGTATCCTGTAATGAGTTTGGATGCAGAAGCAAGGTTTCGACTGAAATGCATATTGGAGTACCGTCCACACAGCTGTTTGCACGCTGTTGGGCACAGCTCTATTTACCAGCTGATGTCTCACGAACAAGTTTGAATATACTGGTGTTTCCTGTTTTTCTTGGTCCAAGGAAACACGCGGGCCCGTGTTATAACTGAACTTCTAGTTGAGGTCGAGATTACAATTTCGACTCAATCACGCAGCTGGCAAAAAACGTGTCAACGTTTGCCTGTGGAATTCAACAGCAACAATGTTTCACATGCTCGCTGTGAGCTTTGTATAGTAATACCACGCCAACACGAGCCCGATTTCGCAGGTGGCAGATTGGTGAAACATTCATACGTGGCTGCTGATTTGGGAAATGTTCCACGTTGTAGAATATACAACGTGGTGCATGAGGATTTCTCTTTCTTTGCGTTTTGTAACTACGCCACGTGCGAAATCGGGCTCGTGTTGGTGTAGTTTGCCTATATGTACGTGTGCGCTGCCAGCATGTCAATGAAACATTTCGCCATGTTTGCTGCTGAGTGTCGTGCTTGAATTAACAAGGACACATTCTTAATCTCTTTCATTGGTTTTCTGAAATCTCGACCCCAAACTGGAGTTGAGTTATAATGTGGGGTTGTTTGTTTCCTTTGCCTTGCATAAAAAGGAAATACTATAATAATGGCTAGCCCAGCTTGAGAAAGTTTTTTATGAATGTCGCCTGTTAAGGACATTTGTATAGGTGAACAAACATGTCATAGAGCTCCTGCAAATATTTGTTCGGAACGATGGTTCGATATTCAAATTCAAATTCAAATTTTATCTGCACGCTTTCGCAAAGACCTTTACACAAGATCCGGAGAAACCCTAAAAAAATGAACATGAGTATCAATAAACAAAAATGTGAACAAGAACGAACAAACGACAAAGAAAACATACCGGCGAGATTCAACCAACCAAACTAATGAAGAGAACAAACGTAAAGTCGGCAACGGATCACGGAATATTGATGATTATCTGAAAAGCAGCAACCCAGTGACTGAGGGGATCAGTCAACGACGGCTGAAAATTTTGAAGAAATGTGGCGAGAAACTAGGTCTCGACCACGTGAGTTTAGTTTAGTTTTGAAGGCCGCAGTTGAGGCAGCAGAGACCACACTCTCTGGGAGCCCGTTCCAGAGGTCCACGACGCGATATGCCCAATACCCGGACAAGTCCGGACCCGCCCCATGAGCCCGACACAACCTGTGGGAGTGCCCTCGGGTTGGGCGGCCGGTGTCACTTGATGGAAAGAATGATTCCTTGGTTACCCCAGGTATGAGACTATGAACGACCCTGTACACAAGCACAAGATCGTTCACGGTCCGGCGATAAATTAGGGAGTCCAAATTTAGGGCATGCAGACGCTGTTGGTAAGACAGTGTCTGCATGCCTGGTAAATAATAAGTGAATAAGTGAATATTCATTGTTTTCTGATCCTGTCCGGAACGCAGTGGTTGAATTTTTTGAATTCAGATATCGCGGACTCGGTTATCACCTGACTGGGACTTGTGACCCAGTAGTTGAGCTGGGCAAACATGGTAGTCATGAAGAGCTTCAACTGGCACGGATTTAACTAAGTCTGAATGAAATTTCTTTCGGTATAAGTTGAGACCTCGGTCTTGACCCCAGCGCTACAATAGTGTTTCCTGTTTTTCTTGGTCCAAGGAAACGCGCGGGCCCGTGTTATAACTGAACTTCTAGTTGAGGTCGAGATTACAATTTCGATTCAATCAGGCAGCTGGCAAAAACGTGTCAAAGTTTGCCTGTGGAATCTAACAACAACAATGCTTCACATGCTCGCTGTGAGCTTTGTGCGTGTGCGCTGCCAGCATGTCAATGAAACATTTCACCATGTTTGCTGCTGAGTGTCGTGCTTGGATTAACAAGGACACATTCTTAATCTCTTTCATTGGTTTCTGAAATCTCGACCCCAAACTGCAGTTGAGTTATAACGTGGGACAGCTTGTTTCCTTTGACTTGCATAAAAAGGAAACACTATAACAATGCATAATGTCGGTCCGTCGAATGAGTTGCACCAAAATACAGAATAACTGTAAATGCAATATATAGAGTAAGGCCGAAACCCCAACTCGTGATGTGTCTTTCCAATGAATGACGACATTATCATATAGACATACAGTACATACGAAGGAAACCTCTAAAATACAACGGCGAAAATGCCGGGTTCGGACAAAACAACGGGGGACAAAACAACCGATACGGACGGCAGCTTTTTCTTGTTCATTATAGGCGTAGGCTTGACTTAGGCTTGGGCCTACACTGCACTCAGCAAGTGTCTATTCAGGTGACTGTTGTCTTTCAGAAACCGCTGGTTTGTCCAGGGTTGGGCAAAAAAAAACGTTTTTTCTTCAAAAAATCGTTTTTTTAAAAACGTTTAAAAAACGTTTTTTAACGCCCAAATAACCGAAATATGCCCCAAAAATTGGAAAACGCTCATGTTTGGAAGAAAATGTGGTTAAATGAAGTAATTCAATGTGTTCTGAGGCAAAACAAACAGGTTTCAACCCTTTTGTAGCGAGTTGTTAACATCCCATATCAGACCCGCATCATGGGAGTAACTTTGGCCGCGGTCATCATTGAAAGTCAAACTCCGTGTATCGACGTATCTCGACAAAGTAAAAATTGGTCGAAATTTTTTGAAAAAAATAGGGACAAAAAAATCGATTTTCCTTGAAAATCAGGGTACTTTCCCTGAAAAAATCAGGGAAAATCAAGGAAATTCAGGATTTAAAAAAAACGAAAAACGACCATGACGTTTTTTTAAAAAACGTAGCTTTTTTTAAAGGGAAAAAACGCCGTCGTTTTTTTGCCCGACTCTGGTTTTGTCCCCTGTCTTTTGTCACCCGCTGCTTTGTCCCCCGCTGTTTTGTCCGTGACAGTCTCGTGCTGAATTTCACAGCTTCTTTCTAAATGCTAAAGTCTGCTGTTAGCCCTTGTGCTATGTATCGAAATAGAATCCAACTGAAGCACGAAATAAATGTATCAATCCCTTACTGGTACGTAGATCCCTCTTTGTTCAGCGCAGTGACCGACGAAAGGCACGCGCGTCGTGGCCAAGTTTCACAAACAATCCGTGTAGAGCCCAGCTGGGTGTCCGGCAGCGGTATGCCCTTATGCGGTCCGGCGCGCGCACGAAGCATAGCGTGTGGATTGAATTATGAACTGGTGAACACCACGTACACAGAGCGACGCAAACCCGTATCTGATAAGCCAAGTATGGATCTTTGTCTGAATGTATGTAGAATTGCCGAACTTGGCGTGCTATAACATCTGATAACGACAATTCTCGCTTCATGGCTTGCAAGTTTGAATAGGTCGTCCAAGCGGAGCAGAAACGAGGCCCATCGTGAGCCTCGACAGAAAACGGTGAAATATTTATACTGTAAATTGTGGCAACTGCGCAAGGGTTTTCTTTGAAGCTCTTTAATTTGATTTGTCAGATTATTTTTGTTTCGGTGCGTACGGTACGAGTTGAATTTCACTACATGCATCTGATCAGCAACGCGTCAACCAATTGATCGCTTCACGCAACCATTTGTGCCGGAGAATACCAAATAAGTCCCCTATGGCTTATTCGGTACACACATCGGATATCAGATTTCAGAAAAATGTACATAAGCCTCGATTATGTGCAAGATACGCACGGAATTTGTGGAGAAATAAGTGTGGTGATCAACATGTGCCACAGAATTCGTGCAGCAGAAAGGTAAGCACAGTTTTAGCTGTTCGCCATGTGCAAAATACGGTAAAAAGGTCTGAACTTGGGTCAAAATCTTTGACCACACACCATGCGTCACCGAATACATCGCGCGCAAAATGCTGGAAAAAATGTAAACTTCATTTCATGCCACCTACCGGCTGACGTGGTAAATACACTCTCTGTTGGCATTGCCTCATCAAACCGATCAGATAGAACCATACATGGCCAGATAGCGGTGCGGTCAGTACTTAAGAGCGGTGCGGTCGGTGGAGCGCGATGTGCAACCCCCATTTCGGTGGAGCGCCATGTTTTTTTGTGGAGCGCCATGTTTTTTTGCGGAGCGCCATGTTTTTTTGTGGAGCGGCAAGTTCAATCAGACTGTTTTTGTGGAGCGCCATGTTTTTTGTGGAGCGCCATGTTTTTTTGTGGAGCGCCATGTTTTTTGTGGAGCGCCATGTTTTTTTGTGGAGCGCCATGTTTTTTGCGGAGCGCCATGTTTTTTTGTGGAGCGGCAAGTTCAATCAGACTGTTTTTGTGGAGCGCCATGTTTTTGTGGAGCGCCATGTTTGTGTGCGGAGCGCCATGTTTTTTGTGGAGCGCCATGTTTTTTTGTGGAGCGCCATGTTTTTTGTGGAGCGCCATGTTTGTTTGCGGAGCGCCAAGTTTAAGGAGGAGCCTCAAGTTCGTTCCCTGGTGTGGAGCGCGAAGTTCTATTACCTACAGAGACTACATGTGCTTGCCAAAATATGCGTGGAGCCCCAAATTTAACCAAAAGTCGCTGTCGGCAACACGAGAGGCGCCCGACGTGCGCTCGGCCACACCAGTGGAGCGCCAAGTTCGCAATTACATAACTCGCTTAAAAAGGCTCCTTTTCGCATTTTAAAATCAGTTCTGGAACCGACTGGTTCATACGTGCTTCGTATTTTCCAACTAAATAGTATCGCGATGTCATTCCATCGCCAATACGGGAACCCAAAAAGTGACTCTGTCGACCGGTGGACACCGACGACCGGGTCACCTTTGGAGGTCCACCCCTTATATATACGCAACTTGCGAAACATTTTTTACTGTCACTATGCTTGAGTGATGAATAAAACACTTTGAATGAGCGATTGTATGTGAGAATACGGGCTGAATTTGGTCGTAACAGTCAACAGCAGGCATGGGGGAGGAGCGCGACGTGCACAAAAACTGTCTGTGGAGCCTCATGTGCACAGCGTAACGCAGTTTGACCAGAAGCATGGGCTTTGGCGCATTACCCTAGTATTGTATCACCGCGAGTTTGTCCAGTGGAGCCCAAAGTTTGACAAAAAGTTGCTCCCGGTTGCACGAGAGGCGCCTGACGTGCGCTCGACCACACCGGTGGAGCGCCAAGTTCGCAGTTTCGTAACTCACTTAAAAAAGCTCCTTTCAGCATTTTGAAATCAGTTCTGGAACCGACTGGTTCATGCGTGCCTCGTAGTTTCATGCTAAAACGTATCCCGATGCCACTGCATCGCCAATACAGGAACCCAAAAAGTAACCCGATCGACCGGTGGACACCAATGACCGGGTCACCTTTGGATGACCACCACCTATATATACGCAAATGGCGAAACATTTTTGGCTGATGTTGTCATTGTGTGAACGAATGAAAAATTGCAATGGAGCGATTACGTGAGAGAATACCGACTGTTTCCTGTCGCACCCGTCAACAGCAGAAATGTGGGAGGAGCCCGATGTGCGCAAACATTGTGGGTGGAGCCTGATGTGCACAGCGTCGTAGTTTGAACAGAATTTCGTCCTTCCACATATTACCCTGGTATTGAGTCAACGCGCGCATATTGAACGATAACCGCATCAGGTTCTGCTTAAGTTCGGAACGCCACTGAACTCACGTTGACGTAGAAGGGCGAAATTATGGTCAAACTACGACGCTGTGCACATCAGGCTCCACCCACAATGTTTGTGCACATCGGGCTCCTCCCACATTTCTGCTGTTGACGGGTGCGACAGGATACAGTCGGTATTCTCTCACGTAATCGCTCCATTGCAATTTTTCATTCGTTCACACAATGACAACATCAGCCAAAAATGTTTCGCCATTTGCGTATATATAGGGGGTGGTCATCCAAAGGTGACCCGGTCATTGGTGTCCACCGGTCGATCGGGTTACTTTTTGGGTTCCTGTATTGGCGATGCAGTGGCATCGGGATACCTTTTAGCATGAAACTACGAGGCACGCATGAACCAGTCGGTTCCAGAACTGATTTCAAAATGCTGAAAGGAGCTTTTTTAAGTGAGTTACGAAACTGCGAACTTGGCGCTCCACCGGTGTGGTCGAGCGCACGTCAGGCGCCTCTCGTGTTGCCGACAGCGACTTTTGGTTAAATTTGGGGCTCCACGCATATTTTGGCAAGCACATGTAGTCTCTGTAGGTAATAGAACTTCGCGCTCCACACCAGGGAACGAACTTGAGGCTCCTCCTTAAACTTGGCGCTCCGCAAACAAACATGGCGCTCCACAAAAAACATGGCGCTCCACAAAAAAAAAACATGGCGCTCCACAAAAAACATGGCGCTCCGCAAACAAACATGGCGCTCCACAAAAAACATGGCGCTCAACAAAAACAGTCTGATTGAACTTGCCGCTCCACAAAAAAACATGGCGCTCCGCAAAAAACATGGCGCTCCACAAAAAAACATGGCGCTCCACAAAAAACATGGCGCTCCACAAAAAACATGGCGCTCCACAAAAAACATGGCGCTCCACAAAAACAGTCTGATTGAACTTGCCGCTCCACAAAAAAACATGGCGCTCCGCAAAAAAACATGGCGCTCCACAAAAAAACATGGCGCTCCACCGAAATGGGGGTTGCACATCGCGCTCCACAACCGCACCGCTATCTGGCCATGTATGGATAGAACCAAGGAACATTGCAGAATTCAGTCAACCAAAATATTGTGACTCACTTAGAAACGATCCCCACCGAAATTATATCAGCTGTAATATTACCAGAAGAATAAAAGTGCAATCTGTCGCAATTATAGACCACTTTGTCCCAGACGTGTTTTTGCTTGAAAGAAATTACAACGTCTATGTGAAGAAATGCAGCATTCTTTGGTAATGATCATGGGCGTGTATGGTTTATTGCAACGATTGAGCTTTGAAAATTATAAATGCACACCTATAATTGCACATGATCAGATCGCATGCTAAATTGCAAAATATGCTGGGCCATTGACACCGCAAATGTAACGTCATTAGGACGAGACTGTACCTTACTTTTACAAATCTAAACCCCATCTGCAAGCTTGCTTGGTTTTTGTTCTCAAACTCAAATGTGCCTACTCCCCCAAAATACCGACAGACTAAAACGTAGTTGGTATCATGTCTTGCACAACCGTACTCAAATGACAAAGAAAGTACCGCTTATCTATAGCAGACTTTGACTGAATAGTGAAACGAACACCGAAGGCACAGCTAATGTCAAGAGCCCACACATGCATAAAAGTTTTGAGCTTTGAGTCGGACAATAGACAACATTGCGCAATATTTATATATATTTTAGCTGCTGGACGATGCATAATTTAGCAACAATACCTGCGCCGACTCTTGTTTATGACCTTATATGTTCAATTTAGTTGCAACCTGAACGCAACTGAAGCAAAAATGTACAATATAACTGCGCAATGCAACCAGCGTTATCCACTGTAATTTTAATGATAATTTTAGTGTGTCCCATGCCGCAGATAAGAAAGGCGCAGTCTTGAAGGGGGTTTTTCTGCCATTGACCCCCTCTCATTGCGTTGTGCAAGGGAACGGCCGTGTGGCACGCGTTTCAAATCGGAAAGTCATTGGTTTTGTAGAAAGTTAGGCTTTGAAAGCTGGCTTGATTTCAAATTGCGCAAAAAGTACAAACTTTAGCTGTACCCAATACATCACATGGGAATCATGAAATCAAAGCTGCTCGCAAAATGTCTCATGTTCAGCTACATTCAAGACTCGTACGACACTCAGCCGACACATCCTGCCCGTCACACACGCCGACTTCAGGCCACATCACTGCTAATTGTGCGGTCGAGACCACAGAAAACTGTCGCATCAGCGAAGACATCCTGCTCAGGAAATTGGTGAAGCCGATTTAATTCAACTGAAGCTGATTTTGTTTGCTATATTCCGCAGGTCTAGTGCAAAAAGTCAAAATAGATTTTTGACAGGATGAAATTGTTTTCATGTTGTTCAACAACAACAAAAGCAACGCCGTGAAGTCGGCGACCAAAAAGAAATATCTGTCAAAATGGTTACAGCCACAATCCTTTCGTCACTTTCCGGCGATAGCACCGCTCGAACAGCCAAACGACATTCGGATGCAGCCCGTCTTTTCAGATCACAAGTCACCGCATGTTCGAACACCAATGTCGACCCTGCTGTTGCTCAGATACCGCTGTCAGAAAGCTGCTCTCTTACAGCACAGGACACCAATAATCTCACTATAATTTGAGTGACATTTGCCTGAATTGTCGTATCAGATGGCATCACCACATCCCAACGCACCAGCGACGTACCATTCAGTTTTATGCACGATCTAGTCAGTCAGAAAAAAAGTTGGTCACTATCATATCAACCAGCTCGATCATTCAAACATTAAAAAAGGAAATCACAGGATAAAAGCAAATTCCTGCACTTTTGTGTTCACCATCGTTCATGTAGAAAACAGTCAATTGGGAATCAATATGGATGTGTTTAATAGAGGATTTGTCGCATGGAGAAACATTTTGAGATTTTAACGACATCGGCCGATCTCAATTACATTTCCCCACACACAATCAGCTTGTCAAGTGTGCAATTTATGAAACGAGCCGAAAAACATGCCTACATAGATACAGCATTCGTTATGTCTATACTGTATGTATTTAAAAAAACGACGTTCTCTCTCTCTCTCTTTCGATTTCATCGACTGTTTTCGTTTTTGTCTCCCTTCAAGCAGCAATCCGGCGACAGACAACATTCTTGTTTCTCGGCAATCGCCTTCACGCGTTTCCACAACGGTGGAAGGTTGCCCGGACACAGACTTTTGCACCATTCATCCGGATCTGCACAAGGAAAGAAAATGCTTTGCATAAATTTTCGGTATAGGATCTGCTTTGGCGTGAACTTTTTTCTCGATGTCTGGAAATTCTGATTCTTCAAAGCGACCAGCACGAAGCATTTGCGCTGTTCGAAGCAAACAACGGCGTTGTCTATGTAAAAAATTGGTTTTTCAAAAGCCACGTCATGGAGGGAGCTGACTCGAGCGTCAAGTTTGACACCATTCAAACTTTATATTTTCGTTCGAAGAAAATGCTGAAGAAAATGTCAGATGTCGAAGAAAATTCACTCACGTTGGATCTGAGTCGCAAATTCGCTCTTCCAACGATCTTGGCATTCAGCCACTTGAACCTGGAAATCTCGAACTTTTGGAATGAAAACTATTCCTGATCTGTCAAGGTCATCAACAACGCTTTGCACTCACCCCACATTTGCATGTCTCCATGCAGTCAGCCTCGGCAGTCACGTGGCATTGCTTGAGCGCCTTGTTGCACGCTGACTGCTGCGTGTCTTTGCAGTCTGAAACATTGAATCGAGACTTGTTGAATTGTCATCAAGCCTTCTTGGCCAATTTCCTTAAAAAAGTTGGAAAAGCTACCTTGGCCTCCTCCTTCTCCCTTGCTCCCGTCGTATTCGGCCGACATGAAAATCGACAGACCCTTCCAGCTGGCGTGCATCTGAAAATCGACATGTCAGCCAAAAACTTGTGATGTTTCAAAGCTAGACAGACTTAAACCCACCTTCGGCCCGGTTCCGTTTGCATGCGGGTCGTAGCTCAGTTTTACGTCAGGTTTTGGGACGCCCGACTGGGTTGGCGGCTGTACTTCGTGGGCATGCGATGGTGCTACCGTAACCCAAATCACCAGCACCAAGCAGGCGACAGAGCGATCGTGCAGCATGGTGATGATTTTGTGAATATTTGTGATTTGCTTGATGATATGTTGCTCTGTTTGCGTTTCGTCAATGAAAATGTCTTATGAAAATGAAGGAATGAATCAACCAACAGTTCTAATATTTTTAAAATACGCTCTTTTTCGCGACCGTCATTTGTGATCGCGACTTCCCGTGTTTCCCCTTTTTTCGCATTGGGTTTTTTCGTTACCGGTTTTTTGTTTTTTCTTGTAAAATCTTTAATTCCTATATACATGCCACATATAAATTCTAATCTGCGCTTTGTTTCCATTTTTTGCACGGTTGCAGTTGCAGAGTCACAATTCAGCAGAATCACAGGAACATCAAACTTTGGAAATGAACTTGTGGTCGGCCTAAGGAAAAGAAAACCGAAAATCCGCTTTTAGGTACTCAAATTTCAAAATTTGTCCGCTTCTCCGCTGAGCTTAGCGCCAGGGTAGTACTTTTGGGGGGGTGGGGGGGGGGGGGTCCCCCCCCCCAAATTCATCTATCTATCGTCAACACTTTTTGATTTCATCTATCTATCGTCAACACATATGGGCAAATCTATCTATCGTCAACAAATTTTGGGAACAATCTATCTATCGTCAACACATTTCGAACCCAAAATTGACATTTTTGCCTCAAAATGGCTCAAAATCGGTATTTTTCACCACAAATAGGCAAAAATCGCGCGCTACGCGCGGATTTAGTACATCTATACACATTTTCATTAATATTTACACATTATTACCTACTTAATGCACTATACTATACCTTGATTTTTGGCGACCCCCCCCCCCACCATCTATCTATCGTCAACAAGTTTGGGTCGACCCCCCCCAGATTTCGGACTTGGGTCATCTATCTATCGTCAACACATTTCGGGTCCCAATCTATCTATCGTCAACACCCTGACCAAGTACTACACTGCTTAGCGCTGATTTATTCTGACCTCTGCTCTTGATTAGCTTTGGCTTCAGCTTCAAGTTGACAGTTTTTATTTCCATCCAATCAACGGCAACAATGACGGCAACAACCGCCTCGGGACGGGCGCCTGTATCAGGCAAAAGCCATGAAAACAAAGCTTTCAAAGACAAAGAAAAGCCGACACAGGTTTGTTTTGCTGCAGAGGTCGCAATCGGGGAGCCCGGGGCGGGCCGCGATTTTGGGCTCTTGGTTTGGGCCGGGCCGAAGCTTCTAAAGCAGAGGTGGGAATCGGGCCGGGTTACCTCGGCCCGGCCCGGCCCGACGAGGTCCGGGGGCGGCCCGGCCCGGCCCGGCCCGACAGTTCGGGCCGGGAAGTCCGGCCCGGCCCGGCCCGACTTGGAAAAAAGTCGGCCCGGCCCGAGCCCGACCCGATTTTTTCGGCCCGACTTTTTCTGATCATATTTTGAACCATTTTTTTGGTGCAAAAATTACTGTTTTTTTGGTTTAAAAATACCTGATAATCATGGAAGTTGGTACTAATTTGCAGAATCGCGAGAAATTTTGGCAAATTTAGCCTGAAAAATCACGATTTTTTATTGAAATTCGATGATGTCGGGCCTTTTCGGGCCGGCCACCCCGGCCCGGCCCGGCCCGACATTCCGAAAAGTCGGCCCGGCCCGGCCCGGCCCGACCGTTCGGGCCGGAAACCTCGGCCCGGCCCGGCCCGAACGTCGGGCCGGGCCGGGCCGGGCCGGGCCGGCCCGATTCCCACCTCTGTTCTAAAGTAACTCATTTTCATGAGGTTAGGCATGGGGGCAGACGTGGGTGGCAGAGATCGGAAACGGGCCGGGTAAAGTCCAAATTCAAATTCAAATTTTATCTGTAAGCTCACGCAAAGACCTTCAGGAGATCCGGCAAACACCTAAAAAAGAGACATATCAGTAAATAGCACACAAAATTATAATCATGAATGATCAAACGACAAAACGTACCGGAGAGATTCAAAAACAACAAACAACACAGCAACGGCAGGCGATAAATCAGCGATTGATGGCGAACACGAGATGATAACAGATGTCAACAAAATTGATGATGACCTGAAAGCAGCAACCCAGTGACTGAGGGGATCAGTCAACGACAGCTGAGAATTTTGATGAAATGTGGCAAGAAACTACGTCTCGACCACGTGAGTTGGCCCGGCCCGGCCCGGTCGGCGAAAAGTCCGGCCCGGCCCGGCCCGGCCCGGTGAAGGGCTGCAGGTCGGCCCGGCCCGGCCCGTTTTGGCTTGAGGTCGGCCCGGCCCGGCCCGGCCCGGTCAGCCAATTTTCAAGGGCTGAAAAGTCCAAGTCCAAAAAGCTGAAAAAAATTCCAAAATTTTCTGCAGAATACTTGTTTTCAGTGTAGTTCCTGGGGGGGGGGGGGGGGGCCCCCCCCCCCCCCCCTCGGGTACGTCTGTTCCCCCTCCGAGGTACGCCTGCCCCACTGTTCCCCCTCCGGGTACGTCTGCTCCCCCAATTTTTTCCTAAAATGGGCAAATTTAGGCCTAAAATAGGCATTTTTAGGCCAAAAATAGGTAAACTTTAGGTGAAACCTGCAAAAAAACGCCAAAATACCCTTTTTATAGGGGATTTTTCGCAAAAGAAGGCAAAAATAGTCCAATTTTTCGACCTCAAAAAATGACTTTTTTCCGTCCTCCCCCAAATTGGGACTTCCCCCCCCCTTCCCCCCCCCAGGTAGGTACGTCTGTTCCCCCTCCGAAAATAGTGGAGGGTACGTCTGTTCCCCCTCCGGACCAGGAACTACACTGCTTGTTTTCACTGGTTGGTACAGCTGGGGGGAAGGGTAGGTAGGTAGATTGACGCGCCATCCTGATGCAGTACGTAAGTCGCCACCCCGGTTGGTACAGTAGTGTAGTAGGTATGGTATAATTTTTGGCTCAAAATGGTTTAAAATCGGTATTTTTCACTCCATATAGGCGAAAAATCGCGCTTGACGCGCGAAATTAGCGCTTAAGAGTACATTCTCATCAATATGTAGACATAAAATTTTACATAAATTTTAAAATTTTACTACCACAGTAGGTAGGTTGATTGCAGGCAGGCTTTTTTTGGTGGTACAGCAGGAGTAGGTTGATTGCTGCAAAGCAAGGGCCTGGGTATGGGTAGCTACTGCTTCTTTCTTCAAAACGATGACTGAAAAGATCAAGAACTAGGAAATCTTATTGCGCGAAGCGCAAAAATTTTGAAAATTTTGGTTCAAAAAATGGTAATTTCGTTCAAATTTAGGCATACCGGGCCGGGCTGCTCGGCCCGGCCCGGCCCGGTCCCCCCAAATCTCCGGCCCGGCCCGGCCCGGCCCGGCCCGGTCGACCAACTCCAAAATCGCGGCCCGGCCCGGCCCGGGTACCGGGCCGGGCCGGGCGGGGCCGGGCCAGCCCGTTTCCGATCTCTGGTGGGTGGGAATCGGGCCGGGCCGGGATGGTCGGCCCGAAAGGGCCCGACATCATCGAATTTCAATAAAAAATCGTGACATTTTATGGTAAATTAGCCAATATTTCTTGCGATTCAGCAGCTTAGGACCGACTTCTATGATTTTCACGTATTTTTAGACAAAAAACTAATTTTTGCACCAATAAATTTTCTTCAAATATCATCAGAAAAAGTCGGGCCGAAAAAAATCGGGCCGGGCCGACTTTTTTCAATGTCGGGCCGCGTCGGACTTCCGGGCCCGAACCAGTGTAGTACTTGGTCAGGCGGTCAGGGTGTTGACGATAGATACATTGGGACCCGAAATGTGTTGACGATAGATAAATGACCCAAGTCCGAAATCTGGGGGGGGTCGACCCAAACTTGTTGACGATAGATAGATGGTGGGGGGGGGGTCGCCAAAAATCAAGGTATGGTATAGTGTACCAAGTCGTAATAATGTGTAAATATTAATGAAAATGTACTCAGATGTACTAAATCCGCGCGTAGCGCGCGATCTTTTGCCCATTTTTTATTTATTTTTGATATCAATTAAATCAGTATCAATCAATCCCCCCCACCCCCCCAAGTACTACCCTGGCCCGAACTATCATGCGGGGCGGGCCGATCCGGGCCGACGCCAGGACCTCGTCGGGCCGGGCCGGGCCGAGGTAACCCGGCCCGATTCCCATCTCTGCATGGGGGCAATCATAGTAGTGGCAGGAAGAGTTGGGGCTGTGGGCATAGTAGTGGCTGGGGGGCGGTTGGGGGGGGTTTACCCCCCTCTCAGTACTTACCAAACCCACCCATAATACCTATTTTTAGGCGATTTTCGGCGAAAATTTTGAAAAAGTACTATTTTTACCTCAATTTTTGGCCAAAATTGTATCACAAAAAACGGTGTTTTTTCGCCTTTTTGGGTGACCAAAATCATACCTCTCACGCTTCCGGTCCCAACCCCGCATCATACCTCCCACACATGGGCCTGCCACTACACTGGCTGTGGGGTTACCCCCTCTCAGTACTTACCTACCACAAAACCCGAGGGCTCCCACACATGAGCCTGCCACTACACTGGCTGTGGGGTTACCCCCTCTCAGTACTTACCTACCACAAAACCCGAGGGGGGTTGGGGGGGGGTTGAGCTTCTCTGAAACTGAACTGAACCTCTCACAACTCCAAATCATACCTCTTACAAGCAATTTTATACCTCTTTAAGGCAAAAAATCGGTGTTTTTCGACCTTATTTTCCCAAAAATCGCAAACCCACCCATAATACCTATTTTAGGCGATTTTCGGCGAAAATTTGGAAAAGTACTATTTTTGCCTCATGTTTTGGCCAAAATTGTATCACAAAAACGGTGTTTTTTTCACCTTTTTGGGTGACCAAAATCATACCTCTCACGTTTCCGGTCCCAACCCAACCCCGCATCATACTTACCTCCCACTCAGTGCTGTGGCTGGGGGGAGGGGGTCCCCCCAATGGTACCCTACCCGCCCGGCCCTGGTACACTACCCCCTACCCGCCCCGCTCTGGTACCCTACCAGTGTTGGAGGTGGGGGGGGTTTGGGGCCAGTACAGTGGGTATCCCCCTCGCCTGGTACAGTAGGTATCCCCCCCCCCCGATGTTTGGCATGGTACAGTGTAGGTATCCCCCGATTTTCACCCCGGTACAGTAGGTATCCCCCCACCCCGATTTTGCCCCAAAAGTGCCAATTTTTGACCAAAATGGCCAAAATTAGTGCAAAATCGTGGTTTTTACCTCAAATTACCCGAAATTCGCGCGCCACGCGCGCAAATACTACGTTTTCACACGATTCCACACATAATAAACACATAAAAAATCTTCACCCCAAAACCTAACCCCCCCAAACCCCCCCTAGGTACATAACCCCCCCAGGTCATCGGCTCTGGTACAGTAGGTATCCCCCCTCTCCGAGCGCGGTACAGTAGGTATCCCCCCTCCAGAGTACCTCCAACACTGTACCCTACCTATACTGGCAGGCGGAAAAAAACCGGTTTTTTTCCGGAAAAAACCAAAAAAAACCGTTTTTTTCCGAGACCCGAATACTTTTCCATTTATTTTTCCGTGGGTACCTTTTCGGTTTTTGATCGGAAAAATATCGGTACTTTATTCCAGTTTTTCCAAAAAAATTGTATTGCAAAACCGATGAGTTTTTCGATTTCAGTGAAAAATTGGCTCGAGCACAAAAATTAACCGGCCTAAAATGGGCCAAAAAGCGTGTAAAGTAAGTGTTTTCGACTGACTTCAACACTCTTCAAGAGCACTCTCGTCACTTCGAACAAATTTTGCACTGAAATTGTTATATTTTTCGAAATTACGTTCTTAAGTACTGGAAAAGTATTTGAAAAAAAAACGGTTTTTTTTTCGAAAAAAACCGTTTTTTTCCACCAAAAATAAAAAACGGTTCTTTATGACAGTATAACCCTACCCCCCTACCCGCCCCGGTCTGGTATCCTACCCGCCCCGATTTTTGCCCTCAAAATGCCCATTTTTCGGTCAAAAATGGCCAAATTTCGACTGAAAACCCTTAAAAGTGCAAAAAATCGCGCGATATATGCACTTTATAGCACATAAAAATAGGCACCCAAAAAAACTTGTACTGTACCCTACCTTCCCTGAAAAATCTTCCCCCCTCCCCCCCAAACCGGATTCCCCCCAAGATTCCAGGTACACTACCCCCTACCCGCCCCGGATTTTTCCACCTATGTACCCTACCCGCCCCGCGAAAGTAGCCACAGCACTGCTCCCACTATACTTGCGGGCCGGAAAAAGACCGTTTTTTTTTCGAAAAAACCGAAAAAACCTTTCTTTTTGGAGGCCCGGAAAAATACGTTTTTATTTTTCCGGAAATTTTTCCAAGTGGCAACTTTTGGGAAAAAAAGGTTTTTTTCCAAAAATTCCCGACAAATTTTCCAAGGTCGCGAAAGGATGTTATCAAAACCAATGTAAATCGATGCCAAACAGTTCCAAACGAGCACTTTTTAATCTCCAAGTGCATTTTTAGCCTGTTTCAGGCCATTTCCCGACAAAATTTTCTTCAAAATAGGCGTTTTTGGACCATGGGTATCCTTAAGTACTGGAAAAATATTTGAAAAAAAACGGTTTTTTTTCGAAAAAAACGTTTTTTCCAAAAATATATTTTGCGGAAAAATACGCAAGTATGCCTCACACACATGAGCCTGCCACCAGGCCTGGGCACAATACTACTTTTGACACCCAATACCAATACACAATACCAATACCGGCCCTGTACCAATACCCAATACCAATACCAAATTGGTGGGTGACCCAATAGCAATACCCAATACCAATAGCGGGTGAGACCCAAAACCAATACCCAATACCAGATCAATACTACTGAAGTGCCTAGTATTGGGTTTGGCATTGGGTTGGCATTGGTATTGGGTACTGGTCTTAGTATTGATTTGGCATTGGGTTTTTGGTCTGGTTTTGGGTTTGGTATTGGGTTTTGAGTCAGGTATTGGGTTTGGTATTGGGGTTTTCTGGATTAGTATTGGGTATTGGGACCCAATACCTGGGCAAACCCAATACCAATGCCGGGCCAGCTTCAATACCAATACCCAATACCAGAATTAGACCCAATAGCAACACCAAACACTGCTATTGGTATTGGTATTGGGTATTGTGCCCACCCATACCTGCCACTACACTGTGCACAGCAGTGCTGTGGCTGGGGGGGAGGGGGCCCAATGGTACCGTACGTATTTAAGTTCTATTTAAGTTTTCACGTAACCTCGATTTTTCCTCTTTTCACATGGTAAAAAGCCGTTTTTTCGCAACCATTCGCGTTCCTGGTTGCGTGGTTGTAAATGGTTCCTTTCCTTTGATTCAGATTCGTTCATCGAACATGGTCGCAGCGAAGGCCGTCGCAGATGCTGTCAGAACGAGTTTAGGGCCGAAAGGTTGGCCCATTCATTCTTGCGATGCTGCTCTCATCAGCTGTGCTAGACACGACTGAGATTTGATTTGAGTCCTTTTTGCAATTTGTTTTATAATTTAGGCATGGACAAAATGATCCAGTCCGGTACGGGCGAGGTGACGATCACCAATGACGGTGCCACGATTCTCAATCAAATGGCGGTCACGCACCCGACTGCGAAAATGGTCGAGTTTTCTGATTTCTTCCATGGACTTTGTTAATTAACTTACTTTGGTATATGTATCATTGCTTCATGACAGCCTCAAAACGGTGTTCCCGTCTTTGTCATGTTCGCATCATTTTTCACGAGAAATCTTGTCGAATTCGAAAATCGATAATTTTGTTGTTGTTGGTGCAGTTGGTGGAGCTGTCGAAAGCGCAAGACATCGAGGCCGGTGACGGGACGACGACGGTGGTGGTGTTAGCCGGCAGTCTGTTGGATGCGGCCGAACGACTGCTCGAAAAGGGCATACATCCGACGACCATTTCCGAATCGTTTCAGGTCGGTCATCTTGTTTGCCTTGGCCGACAGTTCCTTTCGTATTCTCGTCCCACCTCAGTGTTGTGGCTCGGGACGGGCATCTCTGGTACGGTATGTTCCCCCGGGTTTTATCTCATACTACGTTTTTTTTTTCGTCGACGATGGCTAAAGATTGTGGCCGGGCAATTGATTTGAGCAAACCACTTTGAGCACGAAAAAGGGGCAAAACAAAAAGAGCAGGACTATTATTTTGTCCCAATGGCTTAGGGTTTGTCTGATTTAGGTATCAGGCTTAGGGTTAGGCCTATTTGTTTTTAAGTTCTGCTCTTTTGGCCTCTGCTCTTTTTCACTTGCTCAAAGTGCTGCTCAATTACCCGCCCGCCATTGCTTGGGAATTGGAAGTCTTAGAGGTTAAAACGCGCACAGCTCGCGAATTTTTGCACTTTTACCCAGTGATGTGGTTGGGGGGGGGGTATGGGGGTAATACCCCCAACTGCTAGGTAGCTTTCTTGCTCCCAAACCCATACCCCCAAGCTGGCTAGCTAGATTTCTTGCTCCGGTCATTAAGTCAAAAAAGTGTTGATTTTGATGCCAAAATGGCCATTTTATGGGCCAAAATGGTCAATTTTGCTCACACATGCACAAAACCACGCATTTTAAGGTTTATTTTGGCACAATTTCGATCAATTTTTATACCCCTGTTTTTGACTTCCGGACCAATACCCCCAAATCGGGGTACCCGGCTAGCTAGCTAGCTTTCTTGCGCCGGACCCCTCCAGCTAGCTAGCTTTCTTGCTCGGACCAACTACATCACTGCTTTTACCCCTTTTCAGGCCATTTTTAGGGCGAAAATTTGCGAGGTGTGCGCGTTTTGACCTCTAAGACTTCATTTCCCGAGCAATCCCCCCCAATGGTTCTCCCCTTAAATCCTGAGCGCAAAATCCCGGTGTGTCTGCGATTTTTTGGCCCCACCCATGATACGGCTACAGCATCTGTCCCTCAGCAACAGCCACAGCACTGACTAGGGTAGTACTTGGGGGTAAACGACACCCGACATCTGAGAAAAAAGCCGACACCCGACAGTTCCAAAAAAACCCGACATCTAGTTTTTGAAAAAAAAGACACCAGACACCAGTTTTTGGACCAAAAACAGGCAAATTTTTGCTCATTTCCGTCATTAGTGCATTTTTTTGGCTCAAGTTGCTGAATTCAAGTTTTTTTTCACACGAAATAAACACCAAAATGTCACATTCTCCGTCTTCGGAAACATTTCGTTCGAAGAAAATTTTCTCTCAAAATTTTCTCTCAGCAAAACTGATGTTTTGAACCGTAAGTGTCGGGTGTCGGGTCACAAAAAACCCGACACCCGACATCTGGAGGCACCCGACACCTGACACCTACACTTTTTTTTTGGCACCCGACAGCCGACATTCTCTAACCCTAATTTCATCTATGTATCTATCGTCAATAGTTACGGGCTAATCTATCTATCGTCAACAAATTCTGGGAACAATCTATGTATCGTCAACAAGAATCGACCCCATAATGGACATTTTTGACTCGAAATCGGTATTTTTTTACCCAAAGTGGGCAAAAAATCGCGCGCTACGCGCTGATTTAGTACATCTATGTACATTTTCATTAGCATTTAAACATTATTACCGACTTAGTATACCATACTCTACCTTGATTTTTGGTTACTCCCCCCCCCACCATCTACTGTATCTATCGTCAAGAAGTTTGGGTCGACCCCCCAGATTTCCCACTTGGGTCATCTATCTATCGTCAACACATTTCTGGTCCGAATCTATAATTAAACCACTAAGGTTTATCCGTATCAAATACCAGAATGAATGTAGAATACAAGAGGATCACGCGTGATACTCTTACTCCTCCCCCGCCAAGGGAGCCTATGGAAAGAAATTTGGGGTATAAATACAGAAGAAAATTGGCGGAAATCACATGATGTCACTTTATCCACTTTCGGTCAATTCCTAAAACCAGCCTAATACATCGAAAACCTGAGCTCAATATATTTTTTCTTTCTTCTTCTTTACACCTCGACCTCGCGCCACTATTTCTTTCTTCACATCGCCTGTTTTCGACGTGCCGCATTCAATCAGCAACGTCGTCAGTTTGTTTTCGTGGTTGGTTGTCGTTGTGGCGCCACGTCGCACACGTCTCTTCGTTTTTGTCGGATCGGTCGCTGGTTTCTTCGGTTTCACCTTCTCTGGTCCCTTGCCATTCTTCCTTTTCTTTTTGTTCTTCTTTTTCTTTATCTCCTCTTTTATCTTCATGTTCTTGCTCTTCACCTTCCTTTCCATCGCCTTGTCCACGCTCGGCCATACAATCCATTGAATTTCTTCCTGTTCATATTTCATCGGCCGCAACGTCGGTGTCGTGTCCAACAACTGTTCCGCACACGCTACGTCGAACAACACGACACACGGGTTAGGAGCGGGATTCGGAATTGGGGACATGGGAGCGGGTTTTTCAGGCACCTCAGCCGATGTCTTCTGGGGTGACTCAACGTTCTCTTCTTTTACCTGCCACAACCTGACAGGCATCAACGGTTTGCCGGTCAAAAACTTCGCAACTTTCGGCGCCGGCTTCATCAATTTCTTCACTTCCTTCACCCATCCTTCTCTTTCTTCCTTTCTCTCTTCCATTTCAATTAAGTAAACGACGCGATCCAAACCTTGCCACGCTCCATAATTGGCCGCATCGTACATCGCGCAGACCCACTCTTTGCACAGGTTATCATCGTACGGCATTGATTTGCTCCAGTCTTCAAATGCCTTGAACAGTTCGTAGCTGTCTTGCGCGTCCAAATAGATTCTTCTCCAATTTTTCTTCCTGGCCTCGGCCACTTTCGCACGCCACGAATAGTTCTTCATCTTTCTTGGGCCGCAAACAGTAACGCGCTTGGCAGCGCGGGGCCACGAGGATCGTACCTCGCAGAAGTCCGCCAATTAAACCACTAAGGTTTATCCGTATCAAATACCAGAATGAATGTAGAATACAAGAGGATCACGCGTGATACTCTTACTCTATCTATCGTCAACACCCTGACCAAGTACTACACTGGCACTGACTCCAGTAGATTGTTGTTACGTTGCACCGCCCACCTTCCACTGTTGTGTGTGTTGCAGCGCGCCGCTCTAAAAGCCGGCGAAATCCTGACGAATATGAGCCAGCCAGTGGATTTGAGTGACGAAAAACTGCTCGTGAAAATAGCCTCAACTAGTTTGAATTCAAAGGTGAGCTGTTCCACATTATGTTTGGTTTTTGCTATGATTTTTGTCACACATATTTTCTGATGAGCTACAGCGGCAGCTGTTGGTGTTCTGAAACAAACAGAATTTCCTACTTCCATTTTTTCAGGTGGTGTCTCAATACAGTTGGCTGCTGGCGCCGATGGCCGTGCACGCGTGCATGAAGCTGATACAAGATAGTGACACTCCTGATAATTTGGACCTGCGAAACATCAAAATTGTCAAGAAAATGGGGTGCGTTTCGTTGATTGGGCCTTATTTCCTGCCGCTTGCGCATGATGTATTGCGTGAGTGGCTAAGTTGCACATGGTTAGTGTTGTTGGGTGAAACTCAATGTCCGGTACTGTCTTGCCTCGGTCACCTGTCTTTCTTCATTTGGATTATTTCAAAATTTAGTGATGCCACTAATTTTACCAGCCTAGAAGTTGTTCAAAGATCTGAGTGAAATGAACATCCTTTACGCTGGTCGACATCAGTGGCTGGCATCACTAAAAATCTTGAAGTACCGTCAATGCAGAATGTGACGGTGACCAACACAAGACCGGACCGGTCCGACCATCAAGATTTCGCCCATTGCCAACCAACACAGACTTTCTTGTATGGAATCGTCTGTTCTCTTCAGTGAAACGGTGGAGGAATCACAATTGATTGAGGGCGCCCTGTTTGATCAGAAGACCAGCAGTGCACCGGGAGGGCCGCTTCGGATGGAGAAGGCCAAGATCGGTCTCATTCAATTCCAGTTGTCGCCGCCGAAAACCGATGTTCGCAACTTTTTCGCATTTTATAATTTATTGTGAACGTTTTTGTGTTGTCACAAGATTATGAAATTGATTGCTGTCCGATGACAAATTCACTCGATGTTTATCATAATCTGTTCTAGATTGTTATCACTGTCCAAGACTCGAAACCCATTTTTGCCTTTTTTCGCAAACTAAAAATGAAAAAAAACAAAAAATACCTTTTATTCGCGCAGATGGAGAACCAGGTGATCATCTCTGACTATGCACAAATGGATCGAGCCCTGCGCGAGGAGCGTACGTACATTCTGGACATGTGCAAGCAGATTAAGAAGGCCGGCTGTAACGTGTTGCTGATCCAAAAATCTATTTTGCGGTTAGACTGTTTTCAATTGGATTTGATGCGTTAAATAGGGAAGGATCTCCCAATAAATGTTGCATTTCATCATTTTTTTATGATGAGCGTGGGAGGGAGGTCCAATGTGTGTCACGTATTGCGTCGCGTTATGAGACAAAATTCAATTTTTCTCAAGCTTGAATTCGTGTCTCATTTTTTTCAGTGACGCTGTCAACGATCTGGCGCTGCATTTTCTTGCTAAAATGAAGATTATGGTCGTGAAGGACATCGAACGTGACGATATTGAGTTTGTATCCAATGTGAGTTGGTTTTTTTCTCTCATTTTTGGTCACAAAGCCTCCCTTTCGCTCTCATTATCGTAATCGGAGCGTGTGCATCATGTTATGCACTAAGTGCAGTAGTGTTGATCTGTTTCGCCGTGCTTTCGCAGACAGACCGAGGCGCCAGGGCCCCAAAAAACCCCCCCGCAAAATCCCTCCAAAAACCACCACCACCCATATGAAACCCCCAAAAACAAAAAAAAAAACCCCCCCCCAAACAAAAGAAAAACACCCCCACAACACACAAAAAAACAACAAACTACAAAATCTTTCTGCCCTGCGTTCGCAAATAGACTGAGACGCCAGGGCTCGTCAGTGCGAACGCCTCTGGCAAATTTGCCTCCAAAAAGTTGTTAGCTCGTTGGCATTGCGCGGTCGCTGCTATTCTTCCTTCCAGGCAGCTGAACAATCTTTGAATGTTTCAGAGTCTTGGCTGTCGTCCAGTGGCCAGCATCGACCATTTTCTGCCCGAGTATCTCGGATCGGCCGATTTAGTGGAGGAAATACCGACCGGACAGGATGGAAAAGTGATTAAGGTCGGTTTGGTTGTTGAAAAAACTGGCCGTTGCATAAACAGTTATTTTTTTTAATTTTGTATAATACTGCTAACGTTTCGCCTTCTTCTGACAAGTTCATTGAATTTGTTCATTTCTTGTGTTAGATTTACAGTCACTGTGAAACATTTTTGGTACAGCACAATATCCTTGGCGTGAAGTGAAGTGAACTGAAGCCGGATAATTCTTATTTTGTCTGCCGGATTGTAATGGACACTTTCTCCGTGGGTTGAGTTCATCTGATAATCAAATAATCAAACACATAGCTGACCCTTATTGCTCCGCTCAATCCATCCCATTCTGATCTCAGGTGACTGGAGTGCAGAACGGCAGCAAGGCAGTGTCGATTCTGTTGCGTGGCTCGAACAAATTGGTCGTGGACGAAGCTGACCGGTCGTTGCACGACGCGTTGTGTGTCATTCGGTGTCTGGTCAAGAAACGGTATTGGTAACTCATTTTGTTGATTGTTAGACGGTGTTAGCAAGGTTGCCGTCTTCTATTTGTGTGTCGTAAAGGCAAACCACACCAACACGAGCGCGATTTCGAAGGTGGCAGATGAGTGAAACATTCATAAGTGGCTGCTAATTTGGTAAATGTTACACGTTGAAGAATACAAAATAGAGCACGATGATTTTCTCTTTCTATTCGTTCTGAATAGACACCACCTTCGAAATCGAGCTCATGTTGGTGTGGTTTGTCCTTACGTAACTGTTGTTCACATTGTATTTATTCATTTCTTCCGCTGGTTTGTGATGACTAGGCTAGTGATGAAACTTTTTCAAGGACCGTAATTGTAATGTCTAGGCATCTATACTTGGCTGGGCGGTTCCAAACTGTTCTGCCCTCCAAAATTGAGGTTTTGATCTCAGGCTTACGCTTAGTCATGTCGAACCGCCAAACAAGAAAAAACTAATTAAGTTCATAAATTATTCATTTTGTTTGATTGAAAACCGCTATTATTCAGCTCCCACTTGTTGTAATGCTCAGGCTTACTCATACTGAGGGTTTTAATGTGAGTGTGTGCAGTCTAGGGCTGAAAACTACAAAAAAGTGCTTGGGCAAAGTATTCTGGGAAAGCGCCAGGTTGCTCGCGCACACTAAATATCCACGGCATCAAACAAACAGCGAGCAGTGTAGGGTCTAATGCGGAGCTAGTTTTGTCGCGCACGGTAGTTGCACGTAGCTTTTTGTGTTCGTCATCTAAGTTTTTGAGTCTCCGTGCCCTTTCAGACTTCTGATCTGCGGCGGCGGCGCTCCCGAAATGGAGATTTCGGTGAATTTGCGAAAAATGGCTCAAACGGTCTGTTTGTTTGAAATGACAATTTTGGCTGATAGCAAGCTCGATGATGCTGATTAGGCCCAGTAGCAAATCCTAAAATAATACAACAGGCCAAGTCAATGGTGTCGTTGAGAAATCGAAATTTTCCCATACCCAGCCCAATTTTCGGGAAATTTCCCATACATACCCCCAAAAATCAAAAATTTCCCATACCCGGGGGGGTTTCTCCAAAACCTCAAAAATTTCCCATACCCGAGGATGGGGGTTTTGAAAAAACTACCCCAAAAATCTTCTAAAAGTGCCAAAAATTGGTCTAAAAAGTGCTTAAAACAGAGTTTTCTTGCGGCAGCAAGCGATTTTTGACATTCTTTGATGAAAAATGGTCAATTTTGGTACTTCTCGGGGTCAAAAAGTCATTTCTTAGGGGTGCTTGTTCCAAAAGTGAAAAATTTCCCATACCCCATACCCCCGGCCGATTTCCCATACCTCATACCAGGGGGGTTACCCCCCCTAACGACACCACTGGGCCAAGTCCAAAGCTGTCTAATCAGTAAGCTTAATATGCCTGGCTTAGATGATCACAGTTCATAATTAGAGATCTAGGAGGGGTACCGAAGGAACCGAACGCCTGCGCATTTTGGATGCCGACACCCGACATCCGACCGACACCTGTAATCTAGGAGGAAATCTGAGGCTGTCAAAAGTCGACTAATGTACTTTTTGGGTGTCGACACCCGACAACCAATACTTCCCGCTCCCTAATCATGAATAGTCGATGAAATCGATCAATACGTGATTGTCGATCAATCAATAACGCAGGTGCCGGGCGTCGAATCGCATTGTTGGCGCGCGTTCGCTGACGCGATGGAGATTGTGCCGTACACGCTGGCTGAGAACGCTGGTCTGTCGCCGATTGCGACGGTGACCGAATTGAGACAGCAACATGCCAATGGAAAGGTGAATGGCTGCTAGCGGCGAGGAGACTTGTGGGCTAGCTAAGGCTGTGTTTTGGAGCGGCACCCACTAAATATCTTACACCTATTTCGTGAAGAAACCATTTTGGATGTTGAATAGGCGACACGGATTCCCTCCAACAATGTTCAGCCACATTTTCTTTACTTATCGAGCTGGTCCAAATTGGCGTTGGCCGATGCGAACGGAACTATATTGGATATATAATTCCTGCCCTCTGAATTATGCACTAAATTTGCAGACAACGGCGGGCATCAACGTTCGTAAGGGTTTCGTGACGGACATCACCGAAGAGAACGTGCTGCAGCCGACGTTGGTGAGCGTGAGTGCGGTGCAGCTGGCTGCCGAAACGGTCAGGTCCATATTGAAGATCGATGACATTGTGAGTTGGTTGTGTTTCGTGTTCGTGTTTGTGGCAATATTTATATGTATAGCTATAACGCCACCGAAATTTTTTTCTATACATCTAGGAATATGGATGTTGGGAGCAAATCGCCAGAAAAACATTCCGCATTGTTTGCTCGTGAGACACGAACTTTGGATACAAATTCCAGCTGGGAAATTTTGAAAAATCCCAAGTGTAGGCTTTGGAAGATTGTGAAAATTATCAAAAACTAGATGTCGGGTATTTTTGGAACTGTCGGGTTCAGCTGTCGGCTTTTTTCTCAGGTCGGGTACTCCCCACGACCTCTAACCCTATTTGGGAATAGAATGATCTATTGTGACACTCACTTCACTGGCCATTGATGAGCCTGATAACAAGGATGATTCAGTGTTTTTGTGCGTATAGCTTCGGCTCAGCCATTTGCGAACGAGCCAGTCGTTGTTCTCTAAGTAAACCATGTTTGCAGCTGGTCGCGGTTCGCTGAACACGCCTCAAAATGAAACATACCGAAGATTTTGAACACACACACACACAAGCTTTGAATTTCTGATCGTGGTCAACTTATTGCACTCAATCCACTATTTTTGTGATGCACCCGCCTGCACTTATAGTATGACGATTTTGAAATTTTTTTACTTCTTGGATTTGAATTGTTGAGCGTTTTTTTTGTTCACTGCTCTTTTCGCCAGTGTCAAGATACAAGGGCTAAGTCACACCGAAAGTCATGCGTCTACTATCTAGTTGTTTGTTGCTAACCTCTGCCTTGTTGCGCATTGCAGAGTAATAATCATAAGTTTTAAAATTATCCCCACTGGAACATTATTTCATATGAAGAATTGCTATTTTTTATTCCACATAAATATCTTGATGAACAAAACAACTAAAATCACATTCGTGCGAACACAACACTTGTGATTCCGTAGTATTGTTGCTTGTTGCGTTATTGCATTGTTTTGTTTTGATGATCTGCTGATTTGTTAGGTTTCTGTTTGAGGTGTGAGTGAGAAAACGAATTGCTAAAAGTTATGCTCCGCGATAATTCGTGATATTGTTATTGGTGTTTGGTACCAGATGGTCTTCACTGACCATTTATCATTTAAATGCCGATTGAATCAATTTCGGAGAAGGATGTTTCGAAAAGTCCAAATTGCTTTTCCAAATTCCAGTCCAATCGAGCACAATGTCACACGCGAGCAACAGTGACACGTTCGACCTGCAGTATTCGGTGAACGAATTTATCGCGCACACCGGGTGGGGTGATTTGTTTATTTGTCCATTTTTTGTTTGTTGATTTAGGATTATCTGCGATCGATTCGCCACCAAAGTTTTGATTTTTCTTTTTTCCAGTGTCGAATCTAATTCCAAAGCTGCACGCGAAATGACGCAATACCTCATTTCACAAGCACAAAGTCCGCGCACCGCTGATATCACCAATGTGAGTGGATTTCGCGTCCGTTTGTCGAGTGAAGTTCTTGATGATCCATCTTTTCAGCCCCACGGCATTATCTCGGATTTGTGCGCCCGGTCTCCAAATCCCAAACAACTGCAGCTGGCCTATGACGCCATCAAAGTGAAGTTAGTGGACAGCGATTTTATGGGCAGACTTTTTCCAACTGTACCACAACCAAACAAAAGTCAGTTGCCAAGACCTTACCCACCATCAATACACAAAACATGTAAATGACCTATCGTTTTCTGCTGCTAAAATATAAACTATGCGGAAACAATTATTGGAACCCTCCGTTCATCACGTCCTGTGAACAAATGTAACAAAATTGTAATATTCTCGTAATTGTACATTGAGATAAATTTGATCAGTGGTTGTCTTACGCTGTATTTTCCATTTCCAGATCGTCCTCCACCGCCCGCAATGCCGCCAGCTTTGTGTCCAAAATCCAGAATGATGCACGTGCGCGTCAATTATTGGAGTCAACGTCTGCAGTAGGGCATGCCTCTGAACGAGTACTGGTGGATATTAATGGTTGGTTTGCGTCTCCGGATACTAGGTTAGGATTTCAATTTTTGTGCCTCGTGGTGTGGTATGATGCACTCTTACGCTGACGAAGGATCGATGCACGTGCACAAGCTGAATTCAAATATTATTTCCTTCATCTATTCTCTCGGTGGCGTAATGTGCCCCTTTTCGTCATGCCTAAGACCTCGCCAGCGCAGTTCCTGAGGGGGGCACTAAAGCACACAATTCCTGATGATGGTACACTTGCCCCCTGAATTCCTTGCTGGGTACATTTATTTCCCCAGTTTTGACTAAAATAGAAATGTTTATGCATTAGATTGGAGTTTTTGGGCCCAAAATAGGCTATTTGTTGATTCAAGTCAAAAGTCGCCAGATATACCCCTTTTGCAAAAAAGCAAATACAGGTGAAATTTTCCCCTTAAAAAATGAGTTTTCTGCGAAATTAGGTCTTCACCCCTCTTGCGGCGTACACCTAATTCACCTCCAAAAATACTGAGTGTACACTTATGTATGTAACTCGCTCCACTGTCCGGGCACTACGCTAAGCCTCGCCGTGCCTTTTTCCTATGACACTGATGTTTACCGGTTAACCACACTGTCACACTGACGTGCACCCGTTTATCGCTATTTTTTCCATCTTTCCCTTATCAGCCGATTTTTCGCGCATCAAATTCGGACTTAACAACCGACTGCGACAACAACAACATGTGAAATCCGTCACATCAGATCCGCAAACACCGGGTCAGCTGGATGATGTTTCAAATCTGCACACTCCATTGGACGATCTACAAAGTAGATTGCTTGATTCTATTCTGCTCTTTTTGTGTCTTCCACTTCGCACCCTCTCACACGCTCTCACTTACGATGTGATTTATCCGCAGCAGTTGTGTCCGTACGCACTCGGACGATTTTATCCTCATAATTTCAATTCTTCCTTCAATTAGCCAACCTGATGTGACACACACGCAGGATTCGACTCGCGTTTCGTTAGGCCGCATTCACAATGCAGCGGATTAGCGGGTTAGCGGATTAGCGGATTAGCGGATTGCGGATTAGCGGGCCCGCTTTTCGCGCACGCTTTTGCATTCACAATGGAAATTGAAAAAGCGGATTAGCGGGTCAGCTAATTGGAGACCCGCTAATCCGCTAACCCGCTAATCCGCTAATCCGCAAAAAGGTATTGCGCTCACAATGCACTTTGTCCGAGTTTAGGTGAAAAAGTAGATTTACTTTAAAATTTTGTTGTTTGTGTCTTTCTTTGTTCAACAAATGGCAAATTACACGCATCAAATCAATCAAGTTGTTATTCTAAATGTTTCATTGGATTGCAGCATTTCCAACCAATAAACAGAAATATAGGAACACCGATCACGAAAATAGCACGAATAACACATAGGCGTATATTAGAGTGGTCAACTCAAGTGGTCGAATCACTTTGTCAACTTACATTGTAGATTCGTCAACTCACCCCGAATGCCATGTATTATTTCTCGCATTTATTTGGGACTGCTGTCAGTTGACGAAGTGATTTGACCACTTGAGTTGACCATTGTAATATTAGCCAAACTTCGACCACATGCGCCTCTCAAGACGCAGTGTTTATGCACGAACAAACCTTCGCGTGTGTGATATCATAAGCACTGCACTGTCTAGTTTAGCGCAACACAGACTTGCAGTTTACACGCTGCTAGGTTTATCACTCACTTTATGGCATGTGATGCGAGCAGCGAGGCGCGGTAGCGCGCTGGCCTGCTGATGATAGGGCGCGTGTACGACACCGCCCTGGACGTTACTTTACATTATTTTTTCGTTTTTTTGCTTTCGAAACCGTGTAAAAGGGCCGCTGCAAAAAAAGATCCATTCTCCATTCAAATTCGGCCGCGTTTCTCCCCACCCCGGAAAAAACACACCTCAATACCAAAAACCAAAAAAATCTTCACACACAACACAAACTCCCACCAGATTCTCCTATACTCTTTATATTATAAAAAAAAACTTCCCTCTCCCTCCAAACAGCAAAAACCAACAAACCCCCCCCCCCCCACCAATCATCCCCCTTTATACACACGCCCCGCGAATAATTCCCCCCCCCCCCCCCCCCTCCCCCCTCCCCCTTTTTCTTTTAAATAAAACTCACATCCCCCCCCCCCCCCCTCTCCCCCTCCCCCCCTCCCCCCATGTTACCACCGATCGTCCGTCACGTGACAGTTCGTTGCTGAACGATCATGTTTGGTCGCCGGCCAGTTCAAATGCTGCTCCCGTTAATCCATTGGTTGGTCCATATTTACAGACAATTGTCTGTGATTCAGTGCTGTAGTTGGGTTCGGTTTGGGGGGACAGCATATCTGCACGAACTAGGACATCAATTTTTGTCGAGCCCCAGATTTTTGACCGAGATCATCTATCTGTCGTCAACACATTCCGGCTCCCAAACACCCTGGCCAATCTGTCCTGTCTACTGTGGATATCTCCCTCTCCCCAGCACTGTTCGTGCCATCTAATAGCACATGTTCCAAACTTTGGTCGACCGCCTTCCCCTGCAGCCAGCTGGGCCTACCAAATCCCATTGCCCATATCCTCCCCCCAGACCGCCAGTTTGATCATCCACATTGATACACAAAATAATTCGCAATCAAAGAGATTGGACCGTCTGTCTAACGTTGCGATGCGCGTGACACTGGATCGAGTGATGGGCGAGCCAGCGACGTGGCGCACGAAACGGCACGCACATCTCGCACAATATATAGACGCGATGAAACATCACCGAACTGACGCCAGCCGAGTGCTTGTTAGCACAGCTGTTGACCAATCGATTGTGGAAAGCGATGAGGTGATTTGTTTTGGTTGATTGGATAATCAATAAATAATAGTAAATGTGTGGGTTTTTTTGTGGCGGTGCACGATCGTGTATGGATTGTACGTGCATTCTCGTTAATATTTTGATCATCGATTGAAACTGCAATGCAGCTTTGTGCCAACGTTCAGAACCTGGCCAGCCGTATCGAGTCTTGGACCACTTTGCAGCAAGAATATGCAATTATGGACGACCTGCTGGACTGCCTTATGGTAAGTTTGGCGGAATTCTTTTTAGTGTGTGTAGCGTTTTATTGGATCTTGTGGGTGCCTGCCTGCCGGCCCACCTTTGTTTCGAGTGCGTTGTTGCTCCTGTTGTCATCATGTACGGTACTTTGCTGACCTTGCAACCTGCTATAATGTTAGACAAATTAGTATACCTTACCGGGTCAGGGCAACGACACCGACTTGATTCGACAGCATCGCGACCAAAATAGCGAGCTCACATTCCGCGTACATTCGGCGATCGAGCCGCATTTGCGCACAATCGCACTGGAAATGGCTGCGGTGGCCGTGCATGTAGACAGATGTCAGACGTTTGTCAATGGTGCGCAGGGGCAGCGGGAGGAGTTGTTTGCCAAATGTCTTTTGATAATCTAGTGCTTCAGGTATCAGGGTGTTATCCCTACCCCAGGTGGCCGTCAAAAATGCCAAAAAAAAGCGAAAACAAAAAAACGCCGAAAAAATGCCGATAACAAAAAATGTCGGGGATTCACCCATAAGTGAAACATCACCCCACACCACAATTGTAAAATTGGGAAACCTGCCCAAATAAAGGAAACGGTCACAGAAGTACAGCTGCCAATGCCTTCATTCAGGGTGAGGGAGTCCAGCCTGTACCCCGTCCTCAAACCTGCGTAGCAGGCCAGCTAACTAAACTTTCTGGTGCCGGACCCGTCCAGGAATAGTAACACTACGCTAACATAAGCCCGATTTCGGAGGTGGTAGCTTAGTGAAACATTAATACGTAGCTGCTGGTTTGGGGAACCTTGCACGGTGTGGAACACAACGTGGTGCATGAGGATTTCTCTTTCTTTTCGTTTTGCTAATGCACCAACTCCGAAATCGGGCTCTTGTTGACGTAGTTTGCCTTTAGCTTGCTTTCTTGCTTGAGCTACATCACTTGTTCGTCACTGTAATGGGCCATAATTTGCTATCACTGAACCAGGTTGGTTAGCCGACCTGCTATCTCATAACCACACCGATTCTGGAAGTTGATTATCCTGATCCTATCACAATATTCGCAGACTACGGCCAACCGTACAACGGCCAAGTGGTGTGTGCGTTCAGTTCGGCGCTGCAACGAGTGTTGACGCAACATCACACATTGGTGGTTGAAACATCGGATGTGCTCAGAACCAAGAAACGATTGCGACACGTCACGCTCAGACAGGTTTGTTTGGTAAAGGCATCGAGTTACTGGCGTTTTATTCATGTTGAATGCCTGAACTGAATTACGTCGCCCGGATGTGATCAGGTTCGATACTAGATCTGTTCGCATCGCAACGAAGAAATATAACCGAAACATTTGTGGTTGCAGATTAACGATGATCAACGGATGGGCGCTATGCGAACCACGTTAGATACATTGGCAAGGCTTTGTGACCATATACAAAAGGTTGAACATTATACAGAATAAATTTACATTCCGAGAAAGGCTGACAAATTTACAAGAACCAATGTTGATTTTCATCATCATTGTGCCATTTCTTTCAGTGCAAATTGATTGGCGGCGCAGTCATATCGCTGCTCCATTCCACTCTGTCGAACTCGCTTTACGCTGGTGCTGAAACCAAAGACTGTTTGTTGACGATATTGAGCGAAATGTCGAGATCCTGGTTTGATATGCTGACCATTTGGATGCGCTACGGCAAATGCCGGGATCCGGCGCTGGAGGTATAAAATGTTGGGGATTACTTTTTTGTATCTTATTGGAATTTTTTGTTGGCGAATTGTGCGAAAAACAATCAATTTTCATCTGCCCCTTCAGTTCGTTGTCTGGGACAATCGTGACCTGATGCTGCAAGGCGTCGCGCCATCAGAATCGGACTCGAGATTATTTGACGATGATCATGAAAGGTACGCCACCGTTCACCAGTTGTCTTGCCGTTTCATGTTCATGTGTGTATCTACATTGTGTGTGTGTAGCCCAAGCTGTGATTTTAGATGGCGTCGTGATATCATGCCCATTGATTGCCACTGGACAAACAACATTTCCATAAACCCACCGTTCTGTCTCTTTTCAGCTGGTCACTGGATGAACGATTTGAGTTCATCGACGACCTGTGTCCGGACTTTCTGCGTGCGGCCAGGCAGCACATTGCCACCGGTGGCAAATATGTGAACGTGCTGCAACAAATGGGTGAGTGGATGACGTTTCGTTCGGTTGGTTGTATTCAGTGCTGTGGCTGCTTCCGTGGGCGACATACCGTAGTTTGGGACCAAAAATTCGAGGGAGACACCCGAGTACCGCACCCAGGATTTCTTTTTCTTGGGGGACGGGGTGGTTTATTTTAAGGGGTTGGGTGGTGGAAGACACTGTGCCATATTAATTTTGTTGGGATTGGATTTTTGCGGGTTGCAATGCGCATAAATCAGCGTGCAAATTTTTTTTGTCCATCTGAAATGCGATAGAATGAGAATCGCTCCACTAACTTTATAAGTGTCTCGTGCAAATGGCGTAATTACTAATCCATTACACCAATCATGGAATAAAAATTCTCAAACAATGGAATTTCTAATGTTATTTGTTTGCAGGCGGTCGTTTCCATATTCCAAATGACGTAAGTGAACTCGCGTACAATGAACACATCGCGACAACGTTGGTGTGCGTGGAACGATTGAGCGATGCTGCCAGCAAACAATTGTTGGTCGTGTTGCGACGTGACCGACGATTGGATGCGTTCTTTGAGTTGGTTTGATCTCGGAATGGTTTGGGATGTTCCGTTTCTTGGTCTGGACTGAAATCAGGTCAGCTAACTACAGGACGCAAGTCAAACACGGCGATCTGGTCCAACCCGGCCTTGCCTTGGTCAAAAGTTTGTTTGTTAGCTGACTGCGTGAGAACACCTTTTGAACTGGTCCAAATTAGTGGCGCCAATGAACCTAAATTGCAAAGAGTTACGCTACAGAGCAGGAACGGACCCGGTAGATCACGGTGATCAACATGGGCAGTGATCCCATTGAGAAGCTGCACGAAATACAGCGGTGCCAAGTTTATGTGGTGATATTTTCAGCTCGATGAAGCTGTTCTACCTGCTGGGTCGTGGTGAGTGGGCGGATGACTTTCTGCGTGCGGCCCGCTACGAACTCGACAAACGTGTCATGGGTTAGGTGGATGGATTCCGTCGATTCTGAGATTTGTGTATTTGTCGGAAGTTCAAAAAATATGTTTTTATTCATCTTCAGATGTACAAGTCCATCGTGTGCAAAAGGCGCTGCTCGAGGCCATCCGTCAATGTTCGGCCAGCAGCGATCCATTCGCCTCATCGTTCGGTGTCACATTCTCACAGAACAATCTCACCACTTATCTATCTACCATTATTACGATTGGCTCCGATTCGAGTATGTTTGTCTGTCTGACTGGATCGGGACTTATTTTTGTGTGATTCAAATGCATTTAGTCATGTAATGAATCAATGATAATGTTTCAGTCTCTCGGGTGAACGCAGTGGTCGAACCGGACGCAGAGTTGTGTGCGGCAGATGGCTTCCACCCGGCAGTCCATATTGAATGGCCATTGACGATGGTGTTCGATGCGCCGAGGGTCACTCTGTACACGATACTGTTCAGACGATTGTTCACGTTCGCTCGGCTGAATCTCAGATTGAATCGGTGCGTTTTTTATTCGGTTATGTTGTCTGCTGTCGTGAAACGGGAGACAAAGCTACCCTCACAGAGAAGAAATGTCATTTTTCTTACGCCCATTTAGTGTCGCTTTTTCAAAATAGTCAGCCGTGATACACAAATTGCCACAAATTTAAAAAAAACGAAAAACAAGCAAAAACGGAGATCTTCCAAATCGCTACCTAAATCAGACCACTTTATTGCACATTTATTGCAGTTTATGGCGTCGACGGAACAAACGCGAGCGCGACTTTGTCAAACACGTGACGTGTCAGTCGATGACTATGTTTGTCGACAATTACCTCACCTATTGCTATGATGATGTTATCGAACCGAACTGGGCCCTGTTCCAAAATCATTTGAATCAGGTATGTATATTGTGCTGTCTGCTTTTTGTTCGGTTGACATGGTCGATTCTCTCACTGTAAATAATCCAATGGAAATTCGGGTGACCTTGCGTTGCAGGTTGCAGCACTCTTTGAATTTTTTTGATTAAACTTGTCTTTTCAACTCCAGTTCTTTCTCACGTTCATTCTGTCCATTCAATATGTTCGTTCACGTGTTGTTGTCTGACAATGTCCCTCGCCAAGCTGCCACCAAACGCCCACCCAATTCAGGCCACCACCATCGAGGCTCTATTGGCAGCGCACAATAATTTCCTGAACAAATGCGTCAAATCGTGCTTATTAATCGATCAATCACTGGTGGATTTGATGCACAAATGTGTGACGCTGATTAGGAATTTCATTGATGAACGAGTGGTTGGTGGGCTGATGTTGTGTTAGCTTTTTTGTTTTCTTACCTTTTCACAATGTGATGAAGCCCTTCCCACCCACCGTGGCTATGTACTATATTGTACATCATGGCGCATATGACGGGCAAAACTGGCGAAGCGAGTGCCCATCATCACAGCGGTTTACCAAAGCACAGCCCGTCCTAATAAACGGATTGCTTGTGGCAGTGAAGGCCCAAGCCAAAGCCTAAACCTTTACGTCCATAAAACCTGCTGCCTGGTGCAAAAGCAGTATCACCGGTGTTTTTTGCTGCTATCCGTTGCGCTACGTTATATGCACACCCGAAGAAGGCTGAAAGGTCACAAGCCAGTCACTGAGGTGTCTGTAACTTCTCCACGCAACATGATGTTTCAGCACCCAATTTCGTCGTGTCTGTTCGCGTTCAGTCACTACATCGACCAAATCATCGTCGAGCTGCCCAGCCTTGGTGTGACTGGTGACGGACGATCCAGGAACTGGATACATTTCAAATCACGGTCGGCAGATTTTTGGGCCATTTGATTTTATTTTGCATTTTTTTACTGATTCGTAGACACCGCCAGTTTTGCTTTCAGACTCGAAAAAGCCAAAGTGCCGGATTATGTGCTCGACCGATATCGACCCAAAACGAAACCGAAACCGCGTGTGATCGACGCTGAGTTGGTGGCTGAAACGGAGGGCAGTGTGGTGTGAGGAAGTCTTTGTGCGAATCTGTTGTCCGGTTTATACTTGAATGTTTGTAAGTTGTTCGTTTGCTTTGCACGCCATTCCTGTGACTTACTGAATTCAACCAAAACATCAGCTGTCAAAATTCAGAATTTGGTTTGTTCGTCCGTATGGTCTTTTGGGATTGTTCACTTTCTGTTGTCTTGCACGAACAGTGTTTGATAATTTTGATTTGCGTATATTTGCAAATAAACTATTTTCTGATCATATCTTCCTGAATGGAATTCAGCGTTTTGGCTGTGTCTCTTGTCTTGATTTTTTACAACCTTCCATAATTGCAACGAAATGTTCTCTATATTTGATAAAGTACGGTTTGTAGTCCTGCAATGTGCGTGTATTGCATTTTGATTCATGGTGCAGCAATAAACTTATAAAACCTAGCATTATTCTCCACTCAGTGAGAAATACTTGATGAAAAGCTTGCAATTTGTCGTTGCCTTTTTTATTTTTTTGTGGTTGGTTTTCATGCAACAACTTGATATTGTAAACTTCGGTCTCGTTTTGGGTGTTGCACTGCGTGTGGTTTTGTTTAGTTTCCCCGTTTATTTTGTTGTTTTAGTTATTTTGATGTCTGAAAGTGTCACACTAAGTATCTAGTGAGTTACTAAATGCCGATTCTGGCTTTTCTAAGGAATAAAAGTATCGTAACGTGATGCATGTTGTTACCTTATAACGGTTTATTATAATGGGTTCATACCTGCCGGACCAGAACTGCTAGTCGGCTATCTTCCAGCGCTAATCACCAATAACTTCCAGTTATATTGTCTATTTCGTTCAATTAAAAATTTTCGGCAAGAAAGGTATCCACTGTTCCACCAATATGCATTTGTGTCTGGCCCGTGAGCTGTCAGCTTGGCTTCGCACGGCTCTCGAAGAACAGTTAGTCCCCAGCAATTTGTGTTTGTCACGATGTTTCTTCGGTGAACCAATGCGATAAACGTTCGGCTTCATTTTTAGTCTACGGGACAGCTTTTTTCAATTCTTCCAGTGCCCGCTACCGCGACGACAAGATCTGTGTGGTGTCGTTGGTGGGCAAGAGTCCGTTGTCATCGAATTCCATCAAGTCCGATGTGATCAATCAATTTCTCGACCGGCACATCTACTTGGGTGCGCATGTCAGAAATGACGATGGATTTCGGGTGCGTGGTTTGGCTGGGTTATTTTGGGACGCGGCGCATTTTCGCCACCAATATAAGTTTCACTGATTTCCGACCAAGGTTTGGTATATCGAACTCAAGGTCGGTCTGCCGCTTATTTTATGTGTCAGCGTGTGTGTCTGTCACCTTTGTGCAATCGCAAGCTGATAAGATAGAGATCATTGACCAAAATCGATTGATCAATTTGTTCAGATCGAGGCCTTCTTCGACAACACATCAGCTACGCTGTTCCTGCATTTTGTGAGTTCGCAAGACACCAACGTAGCGCTAGCGATGGTTGAAGCGCACACGGAAAAAGAACAGGTCCGTATCAAGGTGATTCAGATCCCTAGGTGTTGGATAATAGGTACTTTTTGTTCGTGCATGTTAGTTAGTTTATAGCGTCGACACCCACTCAATAATACATAAATAAGAAGTGAAAGAAGCATAATTACAAGACCGGGTGTGGAGTTTACGGGCATGAAAATAAATACAAAACAGGGTGTGCAAGTTACGGGAATGAAAAATAAATACAAAACCAAGACTGGAAAGGGTGAGAAGGTGGACGAAATCACGGACAGACAGACACAGACAACATGCAATCAGAAATTAAATGTACGCAGGCAGAGCCACAACAATGTACAACGGTGCAATACCGGACGGTGCGGAATACTGTGACATAAAATCCGAAAGCAATCTGTTAGATCGTCCATCTTTGTGTCCGTAGCGCATCTTTTTCCGCGGGGGCCAGCCGCTCAGGAGGACCATCGCCCCTTCCCACATTGTCCTTGCAGGCCAGTCCAGTAGTTCAATGTGGTGCCACTCGGGGCTCCGGCTTGCGCATGGTTCCATTAATCGGAAAGTTTTCGGCGAATTCGGCCGGCGCTGCCATTTGCCACAGCGGCAGCGTCGTTGCTCGGGCGCCACCACGGGAAGGTATTCGTGCATGTGTATGCAGGTTCGTGCATCCATGGATGAAGGTGGAACCTGTAACAATTTTTGTTTGGGTGCCGATTGCGGTTATCCTTATGGTTGCTCTGCTGCTGGTCAACGTTAGGTGGCGAACCAAAAATTGGCAAAAATAGCCTCTATTCGAACGTGCGAAACATTGGCGTGGCTGCCCTCCTCGTGAGTGTATACCCATGAAACATCGGTTAGTGATTATATTGCAGGCGACATCGATCGATTCGATGCTGTGCGAGTGGCAACGTCAAATGTCACGCCACTGGCTGTTCGTGTGTCTTGTGTCGCACATCATTGTCGTCATCGAGCCATGCTGTCGATTCGACGTGACATATGGACGATTATTGAGACAGATCAATTATTTGAGGTACGATCTGGCATTCGGGGGAATAGCGAAATTGTCTGTTCTTAACTTCATCGTGGTGGCATATTCCATTTTTAGTTTACACTCCTATGTAGTATTTAACGAAAACTACAGTTTGCATTCTAACCTGTCCAACGTACCATGGTAGGGACATTGGAACCCACAGTGACGGAAAATTCCGGGTTCCTATCATGATGTCACCATAGGAAGGGTAGATTGGTTAAACCTGAGACGCATTGCCGCTTACATCAATTGAATTAAACGTCAGAGAGTCATGTCACGAGCGTATCTGTGCGTTGGTGTCATCAATCCCATCCGTGTCACGTGACTGGTGCAAATACGGCCGGTTCTGCAGTCCGCGCGTGCTGTTCGCGCTGCAAAGATGTCCGATTCGATCCGATCTGGGACTTATGAAACGGGCACGTTGCTGGTCACATTTTCCTGATTTCATGATTGCCTATCCAGGAAACAAGTTCCCAATTTTTTCCTCTTTATTTTGTTTTCAGAAAGAACTGATCAATCGTCTGTCTCGCAATTTGGAGTCGCAAATCTGGAGCCTGTTCCGCAAGAGTCGTGTGGTCACCAATAATTGGTGCGTATTCGAATGGAATTACATTTCATTTTCTTGAGCATGTTCCGAAGTTTCGCATTCAGAGCAATATCAGTGGGTGCCATTATCGCAATTTTTCGGTAGCCGACTGTAAGTCTGGCTTATCCAATCCAATCCAATTCACTTCACAGTCATCAATCGATATGCGCCATTCCCATCAACGAGCCATTTGTCTATGTGTTTGACCCAGCCGTCACCCGACACGATGTGTGCGCGAATGTGATGGCCATGTTGTACGGCAGTAGCGGGGGTGGGCAGGTTGGATTTGGTTCATCATGCACGACAAAAACTTACCCGCTCGCTTTAAGAAAGCGTTCTTTCGTCGTTTGGCGGGTAATCTGGTACATTTCGCACTCGCGATGATCACCTAGTGCACCGCTTGTGTGCGAGAACAGATCGCAAATGGCATAGGCTGTCGATCCTCCTGCTACCGTACTCCCGAGTTTTGACTTCAGCAGCAATCATCGAGCGGCAGTAATATATTCGCCAAATTGTTCCCCACAGCAGCCTCTTCGGATGTAGCTACAGACGAGGCTGATAAAACGGACGAACAAAGCTCTGCTGGGGGTGAGTTTAGTTTGTGATATTTGGTTTGCAATGAATGAGCAATACGGAGGCTGGAGAGATAAACGAAGGAAAGTGGCAAAACTCACTGCTGTTACATTTTTATAGCACATCATATTTATTTATGAAAACAGTCATATTTGCTCGCACTGACGATGCCTTGGTGCGCCGGCTGTCCACGAATACGGAAAGCTTGCTACAGTCTACTCTCTTTATAGTGACGGTAGCGGCCATTCTCTGTGACTATGTAGAATACCTGTCTACCATACGGAGCGTTCCGCTGTAAAGTCTGTCACTATAAATAGGGCAGACTCTGTAGTAGTAACAATTGCTTCAGCGCCGACCAAGCGACCACCTCCCACGAATGATCACGGATTCTTCGATTTCCTCTCTCTGCACATCAAGGCGGCACAGGGCCGGGGGTTTGATGATAATTCGGGAAAGAATCTCGGACCGGCTTATTTTGAGGTCAGCCAATTTGTGGAGACAATCAAGATTGTGCTGTCGGTACTTTTGTGTCCTCTGACAGCTAAAGCTCCAGTTTTGAAATCCACAATGTAAATTAACAGAGATCATTGTTTTATCATTATTTGTTTACGATCACAGCTTCCCCGTCTGAAGCACTGGGTGCGTGTGGTGACTGTGCTGCACGATTTTCTGCTATCCGATCCAGCTGGCGACGACCTTTTGGCCGACGTCGATTCGGTGATTAATCCGGAAAAGGAGTACTTTGACAGGTTGGTTGTAGATTCCCTGCTGTTTGTGGGCACACAGGAAGATAATATTCTTGTTTTCATTTAATTTATGAGACATCGTGTTCCAGTCGAATCCGTCGTCTCGTGCCCAGTGCGATGCGTGTGTATGAACGTGAACTGCCCGTCTATTACCCATTGGCGACACATGAGTTGAAAGTGAGATGTTTTTCGTTTTTTATGATGGTTCCATCGAAAACTGCCCATTTGTGCTATTCTACCAGGGTTTATTTTTTTAAAATAGGCTGGTAGCAAAAAGCTAGAAAAGTAAAAAATTTAGTAGCTTTTTTTTCTGCGGAAATGCCAATTGACTAGCTTTTTTGGCCCAAATATAAAAGTTTAGTAGCTTTTACGCTGCTAAATTTGAAAATTTACTAGCTTTTCAAAAAAATTAGTAGCTAAAAAGCGACTAAATTTGGTTAAAAAAATCCATGATTCTTGCAGATGTCTGTAATTTGGTGTTTTTTTGCAAATCGGGTTGCATTTTAGGTGGCGCAGGCCGTACAATATTTAATGTTGCAAATCCGCGGCGAGTGGCTGGACGCAGCTGTGGAGAAATTAAAGGACAAATGCAGACAACATTGGTTGGACGGACATCAAGCGTGTGAAACATTGAGTTGCACGGGCCTGCACTGTGCTAACCCGGTTGGTTAGGCTAGTATTGGTACATTGTTTGTATTGGTCGCACAATGACCATATGAGAATCCATCCAAAACCACCTTGATCTTCAGGATTCCAAAGATTAGCCATGCTTAATCACTGGGCTATTTGTGTTTCTTACAAAACATTTTCATCTGAAAATAAACCAGCCAGTCAACCACGTTTTTAATCTCTGAAACATTTCGCTCACTGCATAATTTATGTGTGATTACACGTTGCCGCGCAATGTCAACTTGAATTTTCTGGCTTGTCAATTCAGGAAAAATTTTGGATGGATTCTCATATAGTCATTGTGCGACCAATACACAAGAGTTGGTGTGCCCACACTGTGATGATTGTTGTAGTTAGTACCTGGTGAAAACGGCCCCACCAGCTGATGAAAGGGGTTGATTGCTGTGTGCTCTCACTGTGGTCATTCATGTGGCTTGTTGATGCAAAAAGAAACCGTTTTCTTCGAAGGCCAGAAACGAGAAGACCGATATTTTTCCGGGCACCGGAAAAGTATCAAAAAATTTCTGCCTTCAGCAAAAAAATTTGGGAAGTTATATCAGTTTCTCAAATCGTGCAAAAACACCACTTTTTACCTATGCCTTTTGGTTGACGACAAACCTTGGGCCCCGAAAATACAACAAACCGTTTTTCTGATGAACAACCGTTTTTCCAGTTCTTCCGATAAAATTGGAACTGCAATGTGTGCTTGATAATCATGGAAATCCGTGTAAATCAAGTCACGTTTTGTCTGCGACAACAATGTGGTGAACCCTATCATGACGCACACACACGCAGGTGCACGTGTCTGTGGACACACCGGCTGATGTTTCACCCGACCTGCCGCGTCTCGATCACAACAGCGATGGACGATATTTGAGCACTTGCAATTGTGGCGCGAAACAGGTGATCCGACAGGATCCGTTTTGCCTGCAGGTTGGTGACCAGTTTTTTGGTGAATAGTTTATCAAACAAAGCTTGTTTTTTGCGGGCTTGTTTGTTGCGAAACTTACTCGTTTTCCCAGGCTGCCAACTATGATTTCTATCTCGATGACGAATTTTCGTGCTGTCGAAATCTAGAGAAGTACGAATTTCCCGTTTTCAAACCGCCGGAGATGGAATTAGCAAACGTGGATGGAGAAACTGAAGGTACTTTCTATGTTCAAACTTTTGTGCTGACCAGCTCCGCTTATGCAAGATAAATGTCATCAGTCGTGCTTTCTGAAGTAAATGTTTTTTTTTTACAAAAAACGAAGTTATTCAACTGGTTAGTCTCCCCGAGGCGATTGTATGTGTTTTGTTTCGCTTCTGTTTTGAGATTTTGAAACAATTTCGCGCATGTCATTCAGCTGCTGAAAGAAATCATCGGGATGATTCTTCATGTTCGAGACTTGGAAAAACTTCCGAATAATCTCCACTGTGGGGGTTTCGGGCGGATTACTCGTAATTATCCGAGTTCGCTTCCAGCCGCAACTGCCACATTAATCGACTCGCCCGCCGCCACTGTCATCGACCATCGACGTGGCAGTTTGGGTGGTGACTTTGCGACCGCAGCCAACACGTCGTTGGGATTGGATGATGTTGAGTTGGACACTGTTGTGGACAGCGACACTCGACTGTTGGACAGGGACAATCGATTGGTGGATGCACGTGCGGATGGACAACAACAGGGTTTGTGGTGGGGAGGGTTCATTGGTAGTTTTTAGGTTATCTTTATTTGTGGTCATTGGTATTTTAACGCCGATTTTCTATACCTAGACAGGGTCCAATTGGTTGCACATGCGTCATTCAGCTACTTACCTCATGATCAAAACATTTTTCAACATGCGGAACACCACGTTGTTGCAGCCAGAGCCAAGTGCACGCAATCATTACATTTCGCCTGTAATCAAGAATTCCCGCCGGCATGTGAACTCGGTCCAGTTTTATTCTTGTCCTTGTGGCATACCTTACGCGTATATTGGTCGCACAATGACCATATGAGAATCCATCCAAAACCACCTTGATCTTCAGGATTCTAAAGATGAGCCACGCTTAACCACTGCGCTATTTGTATTTCTTACAAAACATTTTCATTTGAAAGTAAACCAGCCAGTCAACCACGTTTTTAATCGCTGAAACATTTCGCTTACTGCATACTTTATGTGGGATTACACGTTGGCGCGCAATGTTAATTTGAATTTTCTGGCTTGTCAATTCAGGAAAAATTTTGGATGGATTCTCATATGGTCATTGTGCGACCAATATCTAGCCAGTGTCAACAACCGTTACAATTACAACAATTCAGGCCGACCAACTGATGCAACCAATGTTTCACCGTCACCGCCCGATTCCTACATGCGCACGGTGGACGCACTGTTATCACAACCGTCCGAGTTCACCGTTGCCAAACAACAACAGACTGGTGCTGACCCTGATAGTCAAGGCGAGCGTAATCAGCGATCGGAGGGATCGTCGATTCTGTCGGATTTGGCTGCTGAAATGAGGAATGTGCCACAGGACGATGTACGTGCTGGGTGATGTTTTAGGTGTGGTGTGTTGAGTCATGAAGGAATATAGCAATAGGGTCTATCCGCTTCGTAATGTAATGATGTGATCGGAAATCCGCGTTTTCGGTTGCTAGCTACAAAGTCAGAAATTATCAAAAGATTCGGAATCGGGCTGTTGTTCAAAATTTTTCCCAACAGGGGTCTCAATGCATACAGTTCACCATATTGGGGGAACACTCTCTGTGTGCTGGAACAAAGCGTTCGGTTTTAGGAGCCTGAATCAGCAAGTGACGAAGAAGAGCTACCCCGCTCCGACGAGGAGCAGTTAGATGAAGAGGAAGAAGAAGATAGTGAAGATGAAGAGACAGCCTACGAACAACCGTTGATGGCAAGAAGAAGGCAACGAATGAAGGTTTGTAGATTGTTGTTTTGCTATCATGCCCATTAATTACATACTTGCTGCTTCCATTGGGCTTATCGGGGCGCGCTGCTGTGAGTTGATGAAGTGATTTGACCCACTGGGGTTGACCACTGTAATATTAGTCCTCTATTAAAGCACTGTACCTTTTACCAGTTCAAACTGTTTATCGAGAAATCAGATCGCTTTCAGCCTCAACTATCCACCAGTCCGAACGAGGGAGAAGATGAATCAAAAGAAAGAGAAAACGTTGTGGAGCCGGATGGAAAAGAAGAGAGTCAAGCGGAAACGGAACAAGAAGAAAATGTGGACGATGAAGTCAATGTCGAAGCACTCGATGACAATATGCAACAGCTGGATATTGCTGCTGCAAACACAAGGTAGAATCTCATCATTTTTGTAAAACATCTCCTCCAAAGAACTAACTATTCCGTGAACTCGACCTTCAGCACCACGTCGCACATCACTGATCAGCACGAGACAACACGCTTTCCTGATCATCAAGGCGAATACCTTGAGTATCTGCCGTGCAATCTTGCGCCGACCGGACTCGATCCCGCATTCCCATCGTGGTCCCTAGTCTGTGTCGGACCGTCCAGTCTCTATTCGCATCAGCATGGTCAGGGGGTGTTTTTGGCCACTTTCCTGTTGATTTTCGTTTTTCATGTTGCTTCTGGTTTCGATCAGCCAGAGATATGCACAGCAGAATGTATATTTGAAACGTGAAACGTCAGTCAATACACTTGACTTTCAACGGGAACACATCCACGCACAGGTCTGCGTGATCAGCCCAACTTTTCGCACGGTTCCAATTTTCTGCTGCCCTGTCACGCCAAACTCAAGGTCGACATGAAACTATGGGACCAACATATGGATGTCATCAATGCACAATCCGGTGGACCGACCACGCTGGCGTCGGGTGCGTGCATAATTGATTGATTGACATTACTGTCGGCTTTAATTTCAAAGATGCTCGAAATTTGTAAATAGCGTTATTTTTTAATTCATTTCCTTTCATATATTTTCCAATTTTTTTATTTTGTTCACTTTGGTATTTGAATTGAGATGAGAGCAACTGTTTCCCTGACCTTGTTGCTGCTTCATAGGGCCGATGAAGCGTTTTACAATGTGCAACAAAACTATCCATTTAATTATTCAGGTGACAAATCAGTGAAAATGACAGGCAACAGCAGAAGCCGGCTTATAGTACTGTGGTTAACGTCAGGTCGTCAGATCTTGTCCTCAACGCAGTATATTATTTCTCACGTTCATTTGGATCTGCTTGATTTGACGACAGTACTATTCGTCCAGAAGCAAGCTATTTTGGCACTGCCGCACTAGCCATAAATCGCGATCGCCAATTTATTTTAATTCAAATTCCAGCTGCACGATCGCGTCGTGCTCAACCAAATTTCCGACGCTCTTCTGACGGCAGTGTGACTGTGAAGGTAAGATGATTTCGAAATCTTCGAAAATCAATTGAATATGTATTCACCTGGAATCACACTTTCATTCGCTCCACCAGGTGTTCATTGGTTTCGAATACGAATGTCCACGAGGTCATCGATTCATGTTGCAGTCGGCTGATCACATTCTCAAACATCCAGCGGGCAGCAATGCTGGACCGAAGGTTGGGTGGGATGATGGGGTTCAGGGGTGCCCACAGCGTGCCACCACGGTTGTGCAAAACTGATCCAATCCTGCTCAGGGCTTGATACACTGGTATAGGTCGCCGCGTCCCGAGTGGTTTATTAAGTGTGGGTGTTTTTTCTTGGGCGCAGGCTTAGACTGATGGTTGGTTGAAATGTAGGCCCAATTCTGAAAGTCTGCAAGCCAGAACCAACACCCGAGCCTAAGTACGGGCCGAAGGCTAAACCTAACTTGCCTCAGTCCAATATCAGGCGCCAAGCAGCCCAAATTACTCCAAGTTTCCTGTCAGGACGAGGCGCCAGTGAGCAGCGACCTGCCGTTGTGGACTGCGTGTTCGTGCCGCAATGTGCCCCACGTCAATGCACAGCTGCAACGCATACATGTGGTCACGCCGAAGGCACCTGTCAGTGTCACGCTGTATCCACGCGTGCAACCCGACAACGCTATAGGTATATGGTGGTGATGTGCGAGAATGATATGTAGATATGATACGATGTTTCACGCCAGGAGTGTTGTTCCATCCGGGCACCCGTGGTCTGCTGCAGTTGTCCTACGCTCGTTACTACGTGCTGCGTCTGCCGTACGCATATGTTGGACCCACTGGCAATTTTTATCCGCCGAAAGCTCAGGTGTGAATGTTGTTCAGACGCTTTGACGCAATGAGTGAGTTGTGTAATCTCTCCTTTATGATTCAGGTGACGCGCGGCGTCGGCAAACTCCATCGCAACTCGATTGGTGTGGTCGATGCTGAGTATTGATTATTGTTTCACTCGTTGTTTATTGGTGATGTTATTCTCATAATCATGATGTCTTGTGGTGTCTTGTTTCTTGTATCTATTGATACAAGGTGCCAAAATCTTGAATGAATAAAAAAACTATCGTTGTTTTTTCTTTGTTTCGTACTCTGTTTGTTGTGTGTGCAGAGCAGTGTGTGTCCTTCTGCTTTCCTGCGCCGCTTCTGTCGGTGCTTGTGACTTATTTGCGATCTTTGTTGCTTCGTTTGTATGGGTTTTCAGTGCGAGATAGATACAACAATTATTTTATGTGCAATTATCTTGGACAATGAATGCTTAGATTTTTGCTTTCCATGTCTGATATACGGGTCATGCTACTTAAAACGTGGACGCTTACTGGACGCTACGACCCGTTTTGGCCATTTGCATGCGTTTGTCATGATGTTATTACTTGGGTTGTCATGATGTTGCGTGTATACTTGGGTCTTTTTCCACGGACTCATGACCTGATGGCTAGCACCTGGTGACGGTTTGGGTTGTTATCACAATTTGTAATCGAGTTCACCATCACGTGATGCGACCGTCACGTGTGCTTGTTAGTATCCGGTATTTGTGATTTCACCATCTGATTTCAATGAACCACAACGGCTAACATTCGATAACACCAGTCAATTGTGGAACGTCTGTGGTTTGGGGTAACACACACAGCAATTTATCGTTATCCGGTTGCCTGATCGATCCTGTATGTTTAGTGGACGCAGCTTTGGTTGCTAGTACATTACGGGGTACAGTATGCCATGCTACATTCCAGCCAAGCACGCCCATAGTGCCGACTGGGGGTGCATAGGTTCAGGTCCATGTTACTCCGCTAAACCGCGCTCGTGTGTGCGGCCGTACTTTCAAACTCAACCAGCCAGCCTGGCGTGGTCCGAGTGCCGCATCTAAACCCAGTACATCTATGCGTGTTGTCGATTTTTCTGTCCCGTGTTGTGTCTCTCTCAACCTACGTGTACATGCACATAGACGCACAGAGTGAATGTTTAGTTGCTGCTGCTGGGTTGGGCGGCTGACTGCTTGCTTGTGCGCCTGTATACGCTCGCACAAAAACTGCCCGCGCTCGTCGTCTATATGTATGTCGGTGCACGTGTGTGTGCGCGCACATATTTGCAGTGCTCTGCTGACAATATGTCGTTGCTGTTTCTCTTGGCTCTTGTGTTCTGTGTGTGTGCGTGTTTTCGGGCCTTCCGTTCGCACTTTGCGTTGCGCACCACCTTGTTACAATACTCAGCCATTGCACCCGCTCAACTCGTACCTATAGTTTACAATTCACTCTCTATTCACAATGATTAACAACTTTGTCCATTTATGCACAATCTTTGACCGAGCGCGCCTAACCATGTCCCAGTTCAAGCACCGTTGGTTACCCTCACCCCTGATAGTAACCTGGTTACACTCATAGAACACTGCAACTCTGGTCTGAGGGGTTACTGTTGTACACTGTTACCCCTTGTCAGGATGGGGGTTACTATTGGGAGCCCGCCACAATGCCTGGCTTACAGGACCATGGGTAACATCGCTCATGTTCACGTGTGCTCATGTCATATACGCGTCATGTGTGTGTTACTAGGCCCACTTGGATACGTAGACATGGGCTGGGGTAACAAGCTGCACACAAGTCGTACAAAGTTGTGTTTTGTTGGATGTTTGGTGATAGGATACGATTCTATACGCGTCTCAGTGCTACGTTACGATTGCTGTTACTCTGTTACCATAATTTCTCTTTCCATGATTCAGATTTATTGAATCTCTTGGTGGTTGGTATAATATAATAACAGTTCATCAACGGCTTTTGAATTGACACTTCTCTTTGAAGTAATCGCGTATTTCTCATACTTTGGCCGTGTTCCACAACAATCCCTGATAAGAAGGAAGCTGCGCGTCATTCACTATGAGTAACAAGATCTGTGCACACGTGTCAGTTTGCGCGCAGGCAAGTCAACATTCTGTACACTGTCTGATGTGTTCTGATGTCTCAAACAAAGTTATGAAACAGCAACCGAATGTTACATGTTACTGCACAATAAACCGACATCTTCACTTGATTGGGCTCACCGAGAGTCCAATCTGTGAAAGCTGCAATTCCGAAGAGGAAACCGCCGAGCACTTCTTGTTGTACTGTAGGTCTCACCGGTCCAGTCGAAGGTTGGAGCCTGGCGGTGAAACATTAACTCATGAAGACATTCGCGATACCAAATTGTCGTACCTTATTGCGTTCATCAAAGGAACAACCAGATTGGAACTTTAGACTAATCTATGTCATAATCAAGCATTCAGTGCCCCCGCGTTACTATCTGAGTTACTAACAGCGCAAACCGCGGTATCCAAAACTTCCATCCCTTCTCTTTTCAGTCAGTTCAATCGTCATCACTTTTCAGTGGGCAAAGCCATCACTTCGGAGTCACGCGTATTGAGCTGTCAATATTGGCACTCTTGCCCCCTATATCTATCTATCTAGTGTACATTCTTCTTCAGGTGTCTGTTTATAATTTATCTCGGTTTTTTAGTGCACACTCAAATTTAACAACAACGTTGAAATAAATCAATCGATAATGTCCGACCGTGCATCGTCAGCGGTGCTGCAGGACTCGTCGGCCACCGACCTCAAGCCGCCAATGGAGATGTTGCGAAATCTGCTCGCGCCGAAACCGAAAATCGGCGGCAGCCCCGAAAGTGGTGACGGGGGATCGGGCGCAAACTCCAGTGGGCTGACAGCTTCGGATGGTGAGAGGCGAAACAACACCGATGGTCTTTTTTTCTTTGTGCTAAACTTAGTGATCGGATCGGTGTGGTCCTCCTTCCTTTCCCCGTCCTGTCTTGGTTACGTCGCCGCGCAACTTTACAATATTTTGAAATTAGCTGATGCCATTAATTTTGACGCGCCTGAAAGTTGTACCTTCCCCAAACAGCTGAAAAGGAGCAGCTTTTTTTGCGCTGCTGATAGAAATCAGTGGCATAATTAATGGCGTTTTGGGTACTTGGCTTAGCTGAGGCTCATAATGGATTTCAGCGATCCTGAAAACCCCGGGAGTTATTTTTATGGAATATCCAGAGCTTTTGGCAATTTTTCTATACCAGGTCCCGTTTACTGCGTGGGTGCCCCGTGACCAAGTTCGATCGACACCGGCTTGTGGGTTCCATAGAGAATGCGTGACAGAACTTAACTTGACCTTGTTGTTGTTTATTGCTCTCAGTGACGCATAAAACCATGCACGTAAATTAGTGATAGAAGCACAGTTACAAGACCGGGTGGGACAATTACGGAAATGAAAATAGTTACAACACTGGCTATAACAAACCCACAGCAAATAAAAGCTACAAAAAGCGCCAAGGAGAGAGAAAGATCACGGACATCAGGACAGATCACAGGACATGTTAACAGAACTGAAAATCATGCATTAATCCTCGTCCTCGTCAAACGGCAAATGTCAGGCTCAGAGGGCGCATATTGGGATCAGTCGATATTGTCAACAGTCCAGAACAGATGGTGGGTTGGTGATTGTCCGTCACTTCCGTGTACCCCCATTTAGCGACGTGGCTGGCGTCCCCAGGCTGACGTGAATGCGTATCGAACGAGACATCGCCATATACATCCCGTTGACCGCATCCGGACGCGGTGGCGATTGAGCCCTTGACCTTGTCATACTTCTCAATTCAGTCACTCCGCCCGAATTGACGCCCCTGCCAGTGGGGGATGACCCGGAGCCCAATGAAGTGACCAGTTCGACGTCGACCAAGCGTCAGAATCGAAACGGAAAGAATCGAAAACGACACGTCAATGAAACACCGTTGCGACAGAACTATGGAAATGTGGAGAAATTGTTGGAGGAAATTTTGGTGAGAATTATTGTCCACGCACGCACGTTATTGTTCGCTGCCTTTGAACTAAAGTTATATTCTTTGTAGGTTGCATTTGCAACTTGCACGTTACATTTCAGTTTGGCAAGTTGAGTTTGTATGCTGGCTGGCGTGACGGATGAAAAAAACATTTTTTCACGGAAAACAAAAAAACGGGGAGCGGGGTCCATCTGGATCTTGGGACGCAAAAAAACTCAGCGTCCGGGAAACACCGGTCTTTTTTCCAATTTTTGACAGGACTTGGGAAACATTTTTGTCCAGGACAACGTTGGTCAACCACTGACGATGTCAATATGGCTTGTTTTCCACGATATTAGTCACAATGAACATTAAGAACGTCCAGTATGCCTCGAAAACATCTTACTGTATTTGGGCTTCACGTATCCTTATGCGCAGCGGTTCTTGATCTTTTTTTCGGTTTCTTTTCGTTTTTTTCACGAAATATAAAAAACCGGTTTTCCGCCAGTGTAACAGTTATTAAAGGCAGTCTACGGGAGGTTATCACTCAGCCCCCGAGTACCGTAACGCACCGCAAGCGATATCGTAAAGGCAGTCTACGGGAGGTTGTCACTCAGCCCCCAAATACCGTAACCCACCGCAAGCGAGATCGTTGCGAGACCCATGCTGATCGCTGCTTATCGACACGTGTATTAGCGGCAGCAAGCTGAAAATTGTCATCGTGCGCGCGGATCACCAAAACTTGAAAATGTTGGTTGGTGTTGGCCCAACACGCAAAACATAGATAAAAATAAAATGGTCTCGACACGATCCTTGCAGGTCAAAATTACGGTGAGTTCTGACATTCGGGGGCTGATTGACAACCTCCCGTGGACTGCCTTTACTTGCCTTGTGGCAACTATGTTAATGGGATATAGGCAAACCAGCCATGCTTTGCAGTCTTAGACCATACCGTATCACCCTGAATTCTTACACACTTGAAATGTTTCGAGTTACTGTGGCCACGTCGCGCGTGGCTTGCGTGTGAAAGAGCCAAGATCATGAAACATTTAGCGCGCGTTGGTGTGTGTTGTTTATCGGCTAACCGCGCAAGACGTGGCTACAGTAACCCGAAGCATTTCAAGTGTGTAAGAATTCATGGTGATACGGTATGGTCTAGGTGTGCAAAGCACGGTTGGTTTGCCTTTACACGCAACGCAACACAATTTCACAAAGTAACCCAGTAACCCCTGATTTGATTGAATTTGTCTGTGTTATCGTGTGAAACATCACGCAGGTGGATATGTGTTCGGACAAGAAACACAAGGATGGCGTCACGCCCAAGCAGATATTGGACAAGGTGATGCAGTTGCCCGACGAACAACGACCGTTTAGGAACAAACGACACATGCAGGTGTGGTGCAGGTGCACTGGTCGTGTCATACGTTGGTTTGCAGGCGTTGGCCTGCCCTGAAGTGAGCCTGATCCTGCGCCGAACCGAACTGTTGTTGCGGGGTTTCTTGATATTCATTTTATCACTATCACCAACGGCAGTGCAGTTCCTGGATTCCCGCCTTCGGTTGCTTTATTGAGCGTTGTTCAGTTCAACGCACTCGGCAACATGTGTTGACTGACTTTTTGATTTCCCAACGACACCACTGCGTTCGACCGTCAAGGTGACTGTTGAACGCAGTAGTGTCGTTATGAAATCAAAAAGTCAGGATACCGGATGCCCAAAATGAAAAATCTCGGATACCAGGCGGGTTGCCCCCCCAAAATAAGAAAGCTCGGATACCCACTGGGCTTGTCCAAAAAAGGTGAGTTTTGTGGAGGAAAATTCAGCAAAATCGCTGTTGGAGGGGTGACAAATGGTCATTTTAGGCGTTATCCTTGCGTGAGCAAGCGATTTTGAGCGTTATAGAGGTAAAGATGGTCGATCTTTACTGTTTTTGGGAAAGTTTTAGGGTCGGGCCCCCTGGACAAAAAGTCAGGATACCGGATACCACTGGATGCAAAAATCATGATACCGGATACTAGGGGGGTAACCCCCTTCCTTCCCCCCCAAGTGCCCACTGGTTGAGCACACTAACACTTGGAGTGCGCACAAGTTCAGCTACCTATCAATAGCTTCTAAGTTCTCCTCATCGCTTTTGCTGGCGGTTGCGTGGTTGCGCGCTGCCAAGCAGGGGCGATGGCGCTTTCGGCAATTCCGGCCATCAAGATTACGGTATGTGTCATCAAGCCACAATGCACTATGTTTGATGTGCACAGGTGCAATTATCGCGCAAAGTGACGCAAGGCAAGATCATCCGTTGCGATGGTGGTGGTCGATATTACGCGACCGCCGATACCGTGGCAACAGCGAAACGTCGCCGACTCGAACTTGCAACTGCCAGTGGCGAGGAGACGGAGAAGCAGACGGTGACGACCGCTGACAGAGGCGTGCGGTCGAAACGAAAAGTTGGTGTTTTCTGGTCGCTCCTGATTTTTGTCAATCAGACAGCCAGTTTTGAGCAGTTGTTTACTGTTGATGGACGAGATCACAACGGCACACAACCTGACGAATTTGGAAATTCTGTCCAGTTCTGCAGCCGACTGGTGTTTTTTTCCCTGTTTTACCCGGCTGCTTGAAATCACATTTAAATAATTGAAAAAAGTCATTTTATTCCAGCGAGTACAAAAGACGCTCGATCCCGACTATGTGACTGACGAGAAACGTTTCGCGGCGCCGACGTGTGATTTCTGTCTGCTGCCGGCCACCATGAACAAGGCCGGACATCGAGAGAAGTTGTTGTCGTGCGTCGACTGTGATTCGAAGGGTGCGTCACTCAATCGGGCCACCTTTCATTGCTGTATTTCTGGTGTTTTTACTTTTTCTTGCCATATTTCTTAATTTTTGCGTGATCTACTGTCGCGTCGATTTAATGGCGCGTGCGTGACGCAGCACGTACAGGAGGTGGTGCCCAAATTAGCACGAATTAATTACAGTGCGTATTGATTTTTTCCAGCACATCCGTCGTGCCTGGGCTACAGTGCCGAGTTGGGTAGTCGCTGTCGTCGCACGCCGTGGCAGTGCATCGAGTGCAAAACGTGTCGTGTGTGTAAATCTGCCGGCAATGTGGTGCGTTTGATGGACGGTTCACATTTTGAACCGCTTAACTCAAAACCACGACCAGGCAAATATTGATAATCTGAATATTTATGTGATTGGGCTGGTTAGCTGAGGGTGGGCTACCCGCAAACCAATGTAGTTCCTGGTCCGGCGAGGCGGTGGGTGTACCTCCCCGGGGAGAGGGAAGACCCAATTTCAGGAAGAACATCGATTTCTTACCCATCCCATGCGTAAGATAAAATTGATAATGACAATAATTAGCAATCAACACCCGGGTTTATGTATGTATCAAGAAAATAACGGCTGTCCCCCGAATCACACAGGACCATCTGCTACTGTGCGACGGCTGTGACGTGGGTGAACATATGGAGTGCAGTCACCCAGTGATCACCAGCAAACCATCCGGCTCGTGGCTGTGCAGTGTGTGCGCCACTGATCAACGTATTCAGAGAATGGCTGATATGAACGGACCAACGCAACGTTAGTTGATTGTTATGGACGACCGACGATAAATTTTAAGCTGCATATCTGGGGTTGATGAAACAACTGTTGTGAGCAACATCAACCTTCATCGCATTGAACTGGATCTGCCTTGATCGCGTATGCCTGCTTCAAGAAACTTTTTGTTGCCATAAATGTCGGTTTGTTCGACCAACGTAACAGTGATCCCATCCCAGACTAAAAGTACTTAAACAGTTTATAGCACTGGTTGGAATTTGTGGCACCGCGTGACCAAAAACGATACGTTCGCTAGTTTGACGTCGGCTCGACTTGTGACTTTCTTGAATTGATGTATCAACGTTTGGATCGTTGGTCACCTTAATCCGTTTGTGCTCCGCCAACGGTAAAACCTACGAGAAAACCTTTTTAATTTCGTATCCACCTTGTGATTTCAGGCACCAAGCCGCCTCTATCGCGCAGTCCGTCCGAGGGTTCATCCGGCAGTCATAAATCGACCACGACCACCAAGCGGGAGCCACCGGCCGAGTTCGAGGGCATGCCCAATATAACGGGCCTGCCAGCTGCAGCAGCCAGTGCACAACAACGACGACGATGTCAACCGCCACCACCACCAATGGGGGCGCATCATCCCCATCCTGTGGCCGCGCCGCGACCGGGTGAATGCGCTACAAGGGTGCACAGCAGACATGCCGCTGAAATGTTGATACAACATGGCATCAGACAGATGTTCCCCGTTTGTGAATGTGATAAAACGTTGGTGCTGTTTTGTATATTGTTGTGAATTCAAGACTTGATTGATGTCGGAAATTATGGCTCACGCCTCAGACATCCAGAGATGGGCGGCATTGGGCATGATATCAACCTTTGTTGTCCGGGTGGGGGATAGAACAACTTTTAGAAGTCACGAACTGAATCAGTTTATCAAAGACACGAGAGACCAAACAAACCAGACAAACCATAAATCATTTTTCCTTCAGTTCGCCACTGCCCGACCTGACCGAAGACGGTTTCCTTCGCAGCAGTGCGCTGACAGCAACTCTATGGACTTGCGCCCAGGTGCGCACGTTCCTGGAGAACATGGGTTTTCATGCTGAGGCTGTGTTGTTTGAGCAACAGGTTACTGGTGATTGTTATGTGTGGGACTTATTGCCAGAAGTGCTCTTTTTATTCATCTTGTAATAGCTGCGTGCGAATTGATCGTCACTATGGTTCAAATCATGTTATCCCTGACAGTCACGTCACGCAGAGGTCAATTACACCAGGAAATGTTTCTTTACACTGACACAATCAATGTAACCTTGGTAGCGCTCTGATCGCGCATATCCAAGCTGTAAGTTGAAACCAAAAAGCACTTCTAGCAATGAGCCCAATCCATTTTAACGACATTCGGACTAAAATTTTGACTTATTTGTAAATTGAAGTGATGGGCATGATACCAACAAGTGCAAGTGCGATAATGATGCTGCTTTGTTGCGCATGGTTTCTTTCAGGCGGCTTTATTTAACTATGGAACATAGCATTGCAAGCGGTCATTCACTCTTATTCCTCCTTACTTTTCTAATGTTTCATTCGCAGGAAATCGATGGCCAAGCGTTGTTGCTACTCAAACGCAAAGACGTACTACAACGACTGTCACTGCGCCTGGGTCCGGCATTGAAGTTGCATCGCCGTATATTCGCATTGCAGACACTGGTGGAAAGATTGACCAAGGCCGTTGTTGCCGGCAATACTATGCTCGGATTGTAGGCGTAACAATTAGGGTACTTTATAATCGACAAAAACGCTTTGGATCTGTCGTATGTTTTTGACGCTAATTTGCCTCTTGTGATACAATAGTAATCTTGTCAGTTTGTGGTTCATTTTTAGTCACGGGTGCAATTGTTATAAACCTGCTTACTTATTAGGAACAATATTTATGTGTTTTTTGTATGCAATAAGCGTGGAAAATAATGATTTTAGTTCATGATCGGATAGAAATATTTTGTTGATAACTTCTCTTATTGCTTGCGACGTTGTTGAATTCAGGACTCACTGGTGCAGTTTTTATCAACTTTGGGACACACGTCTTATGCCAGATAGAGTTATCTCAATGTGCGTACTACATCAGCAGGCATCGATGTTACCCAAAATTTCTGTCTTTTTTCATGTGTGGTGAATTTTTAAAAATCTCCCTTTTTGTAAATTATGCTGCCGTTGTTGTTCCTTCTCATTTTGCAAGTCTGTGTTTGCTTTCATGTCCGTATTGCCGTTTTCGCTCAATGTAGAGTTCGGTGGAAAGTGAAACTGCTTGAATATTGCCTAAATTCAACATGAAAGTCTTCTATTTGGCGCTTGAATCGCCTGTGTGTGACACAGTGCGCAACACATACCGTATTTAGCATTGTGAGCCATTCCACCCTTAGCGAACAAGGCCGCAGAAGGCGGAGTCTCCTTCTCCCTGCAGACAAGCACAGTAACCCAATCTATTTCAGCGTTGTTTCCCGTTCTCTTGCATTACAGTGTGCTGCGCCGTTTCGCTTATGACAATTTGACATTCCACATTGACGCCTATTGCAATTCAGGATTGACGGGAACCAGTCGAATTCAGGTAAAGTCGGAAGCAGTTTGAAAGTTTGGGGCATAAAATTGTTGTGCTTGGAGCTGGACGCTGTGCAGCAAATATTTTGTCCGCCGGAGCGTTGCCAGCGGTGGTTAGTTCGATCCCTGATAGATTTTTGGCAGCGTTTCTTCAATTTATGCCTTTTTTTCAAACCCGATTGCTCAGAATGTCCGACCGTGAGTCAGCAGCTGCGGTGTCAAATCACGATGATGACTGTGTCGTTACATCGACTTCGATCGAATCGTCCACCAAATCCAGAGAAAATGCTGTGGTTAGGAATGGCGAGGGCTCGGATGACGACGACCAACCGCCGGTGCTCGTGCAGGAACACGAAATGTTCGGCTTTTTATCTGCATTCGTGTCTGGCAACCTAATTTTATTTATTGCTGGTTGATTGGCGATTTTGGCAAAATATGTGCCTGTTGTCCAGTGCAGTGCGGCAGTGTAGTTTCTGGTCTGGGGAGACGGTTTGTGTACCTCGCTCCTTTTTTGGAGAGGAAGTTAGTGTACCCCCCTGCAGTGCTGTGGCTGGGGGGAGGGGGTCCCCCAATGGTACCCTTACCCTACCCGCCCCGATTTTTGCCCTCAGAATGCCCATTTTTCGGTCAAAAAATCTTCCCCCCTCCCCCCAAACCGGATTCCCCCCGAGATTCCAGGTACACTACCCCCTGCCCCTACCCGCCCCGGATTTTTCCACCTATGTACCCTACCCGCCCCGCAAAAATAGCCACAGCACTGCCCCCTGGGTGGACGGTGGGAATACCCAAATTCAGGAAAAGTCAATTTTTGAGGTTGAAATTTTTATATTTTTGCCCCTTTTGGAAAAACATGACCCATTTTAGGCCCAGAAGTGCTCATTTTAGGCCTAAAAATGCCTACTACAGGCAAAAAATGGGGAGATCAGTAAACCTGGAGGCGGTTAGTGCTCTTAGTGCACGTTAATCGCGGCGGTATCGGATACCCTCCTCCCCCCAGGTACTACACTGCAGTGCTTCCAGGTCACCATAAAATAGTTTCACTGCAGTTGAGTTCGCTATATTCAAAAAATCACCGAATATTCTGCCAGAATGAACCCTGCCCCACAACCCAGACGATGCGCCAGCAGAACGCTACAGACCATGATCTTCCATGTTTTCTTCCAGTCTATTCAATCTTTCAGTTTGGAATGCAACGATTCCGTCCAACCGCCAACACTCGAGGTTTCGAGCAGCAAAGCGCCACCGCCTCCCATCAAACTGCACTCGGTCAACATCATGATCGGCAAACATCTGGTGCCGTTGAAGATTGTGCGCAAACGCGAAGCCGACAAATGTTGGTTGACGATGAATGAATGAGTTGCTTTTGATTTTCTTTTTTGTTGGTGTGGCGGCGGTGTCAGTTTGGCCTGTTTTTATGTGTCTGTTTTCTTGCACGGGCGGCACACCCAGACCATGGTCAGTGCAGTGCGATTGCTCCAGACTGGCCTTGTTGCTCTCAAAAAAAAACAGTCACTAGTTCTGTACCAAAAAATAGCAAAGCATAAAAAATTTTCTCTTTGCCACCTTTACTACATATTTTACGTCGCTGTTGCCAAAATTACGCCTGATATTTTCCGAAAATTTTCATTTGTATTGTCCTTTCCTATTTCCTACGATAGAAGGGCGGAGCTCTGTTTTTCACTCGGTTGCCTTTTAGCAGGAAAAACGCACCAATCATTGAGAGCATTCCAAGTCCGGTGTTATTTTCGATCGACGAGGGGAGGTCTATACTTTAGGAGATGCTCTATTTTAGGGAATACGGTATTGTTTTATTTCCTGTCTGTGCCCCCAGATTGCCTGCCGTCGTCCAGTGGTGTTATACAGCACGCGAACACGACCAGTCTGCCAGCAAGTGACGATCGAATCATGTCTGCAACGTTGTATGAGAACGATGTGAATGAAAGGGAATGCTCCAATTGCGGACGTGCGGTGCGCGAAAAAGTTTTTTATGTCATTATTTCACTTTTTGTGGTATGACTGCCGTTTTTTTGTAGAAGATTCCTCAAAAATTTTACTTTTATCCCGACAGGTTTTTTCACATTTTCTGGTTGCAGTAATTCGCAAAAGAATCATGCAGTAAGAAATTCGCTCCCAGTTGGGATTTTGTGTGCAAATTGTCACACGTTGATCAGTTGTGGACACTTTAGTTGCTCTAGCCTATCGTCCCAATTTTTAGGTGCCCACTACACCATAATTCGCCTGAAAAAACTACAACCCCGAACACTATCCAACCGACCTTGTTCTTTTGCGATTATGCACCGCAAACCGTTGTCTACGAACCCGGTTGCAGGGCACCTCCGGATTCAACAACACCTAGTGCTTTTGTGCGACAATGAATGACAACAACTTTCAGTTTTCATTTAGTTCGCCGACGGTTACGAGCGTCTCGCACACGATTGTCCGCACGCACTCGCGTGTGGTGATTGTGGCAAGACATTCAGTTCGATCGCGTCCTTGCAGTTGCACGAACGGGCGCACAGTGCTGTCGGTCAGTTTGGTTGGGGGCTTTTTTGGGGAGGGGGAGAAAGATTTTTTTATTTTTTTCGGATGGAAATGAAATCGAAAATATCAAGAACTGGTCTGGGAGAACGGTTGCAAAACTGTGGTGAGACATGATTTAAAATGATTTCCTTTCAGCCGATCGGCCTTATCGCTGTGGTATCTGCACGAAAACGTTTGCCAGGCACAGCAACTATAAGGTTAGCGGCAAAATAATTATTTTTTCGCTTTGTCGTCTTGTGTTCTCTTTCTGACCACATCACGTTTCATTCAATTTCGCGCAGGTTCACATGCGCATGCACGCCAGCGGTCGTCGATTTTTCTGTCCGTTGTGTGGCAAGTGGTTCACGACGGAAGCACGAATGGAGCAGCACAGAGATCGATGTATTCAGGTCGGGGTTGTTTTTGTGATGGTTGAAAGCATAACTTTTTGAGTCACTGTCGATTTTGTGCCATCGTCGACGAACAATTTCAGGTGCAACACGGTCACGCTGAGGACGAATCAAAGCCGTATCGATATCAGTGCAGTTATTGTGAGAAAATGTTTCACCACAGGCGTGATAAGGTTCGCTGATTACGGTATTATGATGGTATAATATTTCTTACAGCGGCTTACAATGCACATGAATTAAGTAAGACAAAATCATGTAAAAACTAAATATCCACAAGAATCTGTTTTTTCGTTCCCATGCCAGTTTATTCACGAGCGCGTGCATACGGGCGAGCGTCCCTACACATGCGGCTATTGTCACCGTGGATTCACACAGTCACAGGCATTGACTATTCACATTCGATTGCACACTGGAGAGAAACCGTACAGTTGCGCCATCTGTCACGCGAAGTTCAGGGACAGGTAATGAAGCTTTGAATGAGTGTTGATTGATCCGATCCGTCACAGATGGTGGGGACAGACGGATGATGCGAAGTCCAGAAAATGAACTTTCCGCGATAGTTTTGAATTTTTGGCCATTGGCATGGTCGATGGAAGACTGATCACCACTGAGAAAAGTTTGGGTTATTTTCAAATCCATGCTAACTACATCCCCGGTTACTTCCCCCAGCACGCAGAAAGTCTGTTTCGTCCGTTTTTATTAAACATTCTTCCCGGCACGATTGGCATAAGTGCCAAATGGCACTTATATCTTCCTGTTTTGTTGTTATCAGGTACGGCTCATTTGATACCTGATCTGCAACTGTAAAATAAAGGTCAACAACACAGCTGGCCACCGTCCGACAATAACGATCCCAATTTTTTCAGCTCTGCCCTTCGCAAACACGAATTCACGAAACACACCGAGGACACAATGTTGGGCCAGGAACACCATCTGTTGATGATGCCCAGCGACCAAGTGCAATTGACGAACATCCGAAATGCGCACGCACGAATGATTGACGATGACAGCAGCACGGTCACGTGATATGAGCGGATTATATATGTGCATAGAGTCGTATGTCCGAAACGGTGTAAACGCCGGTGTAAGCTTGGTGTAACCATGAAACATTCTACGTTAACAGCAGGCAATGTTTCATGTTGACACCGTTTAGGCCGTTTCGAAAATTCCACCCTTTGACTGCTGAATGTATGAGACTCGACAACTTTTGACTCATCAAGTTTTGCGTTATGTATTGTTTGTTACTTGTGTATGTAACATTTTGGTATCATCTGCGGGGGCTGCCCGACGTCTTTCACCGGATTGTTCTCGGATTGTTGCAAATGCCAAAAATTTCTGATAAAATGTGCACTTTAAGCATACATACTGAACTTGCTTGGAGATCAGCGAACGCTATGATGCACCCCGATTTTCAAAGGGTACATTTGTTGGTCGATTTGGTTTTCGGGTCGTGTTTGCAGTCCAAACACTTCTTTTTTCGACCAGCAACAATGCCTGTGCGCACGCGCGCGCATCGTACGGAGCCTCGAGAAGAGGACAGCTCATCGGGCGAAGATGGCAGTCCAACTAAAACCGGGCCCAAATCCCGGAAAAGAACGATATCCGAAAGTTCGACGACATTGCAAGAGCGGCTGATCAACTTTGGCCGAAATTTTCTCTTCAATCCCTCCGAGCTCGTGTCCGTTTCTCGAATTTGGTTGTGCGTCGAGTTTTTCCTGTGCTTGGCTGTGGTAAACTTTGTCACATGTTAGTTTTTGGTTAAAATGATGCAGGTTTTTGCAGTGGCGCACACAGGTTTTGGAGTCAATGGCCCAAAAACTTTCCCTCTCCAACCCAACTTTCCTCTCTCCATTCTCTCCCCCCAAAAAAACCACAATGGTCATTATGGTCAAAAAGTAATACTTTTGGGGCAAAATCGGGGATATGTACCTACTATACAGGGGTAAAAATCGGGGGAATATCTTCTGTACCATGCCAAACATAGGGGGGTTGTATCAGGCGAGGGGATCCCAGACACTGCCCACTCAGTCTGGGGCGAAGTTGCACAAGGGGAGCACGGGCCTTCTGCCCCCTGAATGTGCCCTTTACTTGGTCCAACGCTCTTAGACTGGATGAAGAAGAGAACTGTTACTGAACGCAAAATTTTCAGATTTCGGAGGAATTTTGTGGTAAAATGGCTGTTTGGACGTATTTAACAGGTGTTTTTTGTTTGTAAATCATGACCGACTGTCCTTCACATCTCATTTGGTCTGGAGTTCGCCAACAAACACACTGTGCCCAATTCACTAGACTCCAAGTGCGTTTGATCGTCGGCAGATGAACTTTGAAGACCCCTGTTTTGCAGCCAATGCCAATCAGCGTGTTGCAATGAACATGATTGTAGTACTTACTGCTATACTGTATATTGCAGTGGAGTAGCAAGTCTACGCTTACTTAGACCAGTTATGGGCAACATTGACACAAAAGGAAACGGGGAGAAACGCGCGCAGCGCGAAAATTTTTAGATTTTTTCGCTCTTTGTACCTTTGGAAACCGCATTTCTCACACTTCCATGTCAAAAAAGTGCCCATCGCCACCTGAAAACTCGCCAAAAGTGCCCATGGGCACCATTTTTTGAATTGACCACCTCAATTTTTTTGAATTGACCACCATCTCAAATTGACTATGGGCACCTGACCAAGGTGCCCATATGGCTGTTGCGCCACTGCCTTTGCCCATGCATGGGCATTTTGAGGGAATTAAATTGTGCCCATGGGCACTTTTGCCAAAATTGTGCCCATGGGCACTTTTGAGACACCCTGGGCATTGCCCAATTTGCCCATTCCCAGGTGCGCCACTGGGTTTTTGGGCTTATCTATACTACTAAAACAGGAAGACGTAAAGGCAGTCTACGGGAGGTTGTCACTCAGCCCCCGAATACCGTAACCCACCGCAAGCGACATCGTTCCGAGACCCATGCTGCTCGCTACTTATCGACACGTGTATTAGCGGCAGCAAGCTGGAAATTGTCATCGTGCGCGTCGATCACCAAAACTTCGAAATGTTGGTTGGTGTTGGCGCTAACACGCAAAACATAGATAAAAACAAATTGGTCTCGACACGATTCTTGCAGATCAATATTACGGTGGGTTACGGTTATACTTGCGTATTTTTCCGCAAAATATATTTTTGGAAAAAAACCGTTTTTTTTCGGAAAAAAAACCGTTTTTTTCCAAATATTTTTCCAGTACTTAAGGATACCCATGGTCCAAAAACGCCTATTTTGGAGAAAATTTTGTCGGGAAATGGCCTGAAACAGGCTAAAAATGCACTTGGAGATTAAAAAGTGCTCATTTTGAACTGTTTAGGACCGATTTACATTGGTTTTGACAACATCCTTTCGCAACCTTTGAAAATATTTCGGAAATTTTTGGGAAAAAAACCGTTTTTTTTCAAAAGTTGCCACTTGGAAAAATTTCCGGAAAAATAAAAACGTATTTTTCCGGGCCTCGGAAAAAAAACGGTTTTTTTTCGGTTTTTTTTCCGGAAAAAAAACGGTTTTTTTTCGGCCCGCAAGTATAGTTACGGTATTCGGGGGCTGAGTGACAACCTCCCGTAGATTGCCTTTATGTATGTCTGTCTGTGGCCCTCGGAGGTGCGGACTGGGCAATTTTCACGGGTAGCTTTGGGTATGCTAACGGGTCTTCGGGGGGGGGGGGGGGTGGCACGGCGCGGCGATGTAGCCGGGCCGTAGGCACGGGTACCGCCCAGTATTGTATTCAACCCAGATCGGAAACTCACGCCGGGTGCCTTGATTTGTTTCTTGCACTCAGGGCTGCTTGAGTTGAAGACTTCAGTTGACGATCTGAGTTGACCACATCAATTGACCGGTTTTCGTCATTTTCGTTCATATATGCATGTTTGTCGGTCGGCATTTAATACATGACACTGTCGTTCGTGGCTGGACAGCCTTTTTAATTCATTTCAGACACCGAGATTGATTGGTCAACATACATGCAACAGGTGGAGTGCTTTCTGAACGGCACACTGACCTACTCAGAGATTACCGGTGACACTGGACCCATTGTGTTCGTTCTTTTTTGCTTGTTTTATTTGGCGGTTTCCCAATTTTGTGATTGCTGTTGCAGTGAAAAACAAAAAACGGCTGGCTGATCTCATTGAAATAACCTGTTAATTCATTATCGTTGCAGCTACCCAGCGGGTCACCTGTACATCTACACATTGTTGTATCATCTGACCAACCGCGGCACAAACATACGAGCGGCGCAATACATATTTCTCGGCCTATTCCTCCTGTATAATGTGCTCGTTTGGAGGGTGTACGCCAGGATACATCGGGTTGGTTTGATTTGTCGGTATGTTTTTTGATTTGATTCAATTTTAGGATTATTCACGTTTAGTAACTGTGGTTCAGATCAGAACAGAACTGATTTGTGACCAGATGTGTTCGGGACCAATTTTCCAGGGCCGCCAGTTGCATGAAAAATCAAAAATTTCGGGCCTTCCTTCCGGTAGCACAATTGATGCCTCTGCCCTGGGAACAACTTTTCCTCCCCTGGACCTGTATTTGGCCCCATTGCACACCTCTGAATTTACCCTTACCTTCCCCTAAACTGAACGACGTGGAACGCTGAAAACTGAAACATCGTTAAGAAAAGCGACTTTGTTGCTTATTATATGTCGACCAGGCACAGGCACTGATGAATGTTATCATACCCTTTGTGCCACATCTGGTTTATAGCGTACGTTTTTCATCATCAGACCTAAATCGTCGTGTATACCCGCAGGTGCCCCCGTACATGCTTCTGTTCTCCTGTCTCACCTCCTACCGAGTGCACTCTCTATTCGTTCTGCGACTTTTCAACGATCCAATCGCTATGACTTTGTTCTATGCGTCGTTGTTGGCGTCGTTTTGTGGCAGATGGGCGCCGTTGGCTTCCATTTTGTACAGGTTGGTGATTTATATATGACGTGTGAAACATCAACCCAGCAAGTCATCTTGGCAATCCAGAGACGCCAGAGAATGTTTGAAGATATTTGTTTGCAGCCTCGCTGTGAGCGTCAAAATGAACATTCTGCTGATGGCCCCGGCCGTGGGCGCAGTGTGGGTGTTGCGTGAGGGCTGGCTGCGTGCACTATGTCACGTTGGTATATGTGCACTCGTGCAGGTATTGTCCTACTACAGTCGACCCCCGTTATAAGTGAATCGTCGTGGTCCGCCATTATGATAACGAACCAGATTTACGACCAAAACTGGAGTTTGGGACAAGGCAGGCAACGACTCCAGTATAGTAACGAGGGTTCCACTGTAACCAATTCAATTACAACGGGGGACTGTGCCAAAATCTTCACTGATTCATTGCCGTTTAAAGTGAGTCTACAATTGATCGTTGACCCCGTTTGTTTGCAGTCATTTTTTCAGAAAATGAAGACTAGGTATCAGAAACCCAGATTTAGGAAATAGATTTTCAAGTCGTTGCTTTGTGATGTTTCACGGAGCCCACACATTTTTACAGGAGGAGAAAAATGAAAAAAGTTTGAGGCAGGCCTGTGCGAAACACAAGGTAATCCAATAGAAGATATTTTCAGCGTTTTATACTCAGACGTTTTTCTGTTAAACGAGATATAAAGCATTGCGCGAAACGCCATGTATGATAAATAATAAACGAAACACTCCAAAAAATCAAGCCTTTTTAAAGCACCCTTTTACTCTAGCATGATTTTAAGCATCTGTGGTGAATGAGATAAGTTGTCAATTAGAAATAAAAATCGTCTAATTATCTAGTATTTAGGATGTGCTTTTCGTTTTTCAAAACCCTACACCGCTCGCACGATGTTTACCACAACATGCGCAAGGCACCCATTCCCACAGCGCACACACACAAAGCTGAAACATTATCCCCGGTCGGCTGTGTGTTGTCGTTGTGTGTGCGCTGTGCGTGGTCTGAATGGCTGCCTTGCGCATGTTGTGGTAAACATTGTGTGAGCTGTGTAGGGTTTTGAAAAACGAAAAGCACATCCTAAATACTAGATAATTAGACGATTTTTATTTCTAATTGACAACTTATTTCATTCACCACAGATGCTTAAAATTATGCTAGAGTAAAAGGGTGCTTTAAAAAGGCTTGATATTTTGGAGTGTTTCGTTTATTATTTATCACACATGCCGTTTCGCACAATGCTTTATATCTCGTTTAACAGAAAAACGTCTGAGTATAAAACGCTGAAAATATCTTCTATTGGATTACCTTGTGTTTCGCACAGGCCTGCCTCAAACTTTTTTCATTTTTTCTCCTCCTGTAAAAATGTGTGGGCTCCGTGAAACATCACAAAGCAACGACTTGAAAATCTATTTCCTAAATCTGGGTTTCTGATACCTAGTCTTCATTTTCTGAAAAAATGACTGCAAACAAACGCGGTCAACGATCAATTGTAGAGTCACTTTAACGTTGTTTGAGCTCAACAGTTTATTAGTATCCAACTTTGCACTGCTCATCACCGAGTTCCGATCGAATTCGCGCGGTTAGAAGTCCGAGCGCCTAACCGATGTTGTGCACTGCTGCGCTGAGAATGGGCTCAAATGGGCTGACGGCTTTCAGTCTGCGTCGCAATCAGTTCTACATGTTGGGTATCTTTGACTACGCGAGCTCGATCAGAACTCCCCTGGTGTGTCTTGTGTCACGACTAGGGATCGGGCTTTCATGAGATACCAGGTAGCCGACACTAACGTGCGATACCTGCACTTTTTGGAATTGGATGCCGACACCCGACATTGCCGGATGCCTGGTCGCAACCGTTGTTGCTACACCAATCCGTGCACCACACCTTACACATCTAATTTGTGCACGCACAAACTCGATTGCAGCTGATCATCGGTGCCCCATTCCTGTATCACGACTGTCGTTCCTACGTTTCGCGTGCATTTAATCTCGGTCGGGTGTTCTTGTTCAAATGGTTGGTTAACTCCAGGACTCGAAATCAGTGCATCAGTAAAATTTTGTGAATTTCGGGAATTTGGATTTTTTCGCTCGTGTCGAAAACATGCGGATTCACCTTGTTTCACAGGACGGTCAACTGGCGCTTCGTGCCCGAACCCATCTTCACATCGTGGCCATTCCACGTGTCATTGTTGGTCGCACATTTGTTCGTGTTGGTTGCGTTTGCGTCATTCTGTTGGTTCAGGTATGTCAGTTTTGTGAAACATTATCTTCCTTGGCTTTTTTAAAATGTGCTGTTGCTCTGTTATGTGCTATTGGATTTTCTGTTGTTTCACACGCGTACAGGTATCGTCGCGGTTTGTGGCACGCAGTGCGAATGCGAATTCCTCGCAATTTGACACCAGACGGTCAGTGAGTGTTGTCACGTAGTTTTACATTTTTTTGTACAGATAATGCTTTTTTGTTTATTTATCCGCGCTATTTTCATTTTCCACATTGCAGAGATTTCATACGCATTGTTCACGGCTAATTTCATCGGTCTGGCTTTCTCCCGTTCACTGCACTATCAATTCTACGTTTGGTATCATGCCATGTTGCCGTATTTGGTGTGGACCACATCGTACCACAGTGCAATCGGGTATTGACATTCGTTTGGTCTATATAGTTGGTGTCAGGCATCGTTTTTTGGGCTGATTCTATTGTTGTATGCACATGTGCGCATGTCAACGCACATGGGAAACGGGGCTCATCTAACGCACGTGGGTCACCGTGTCGCACTAGATAATGCGACGACATTTAGCATGGAAATAGGCCGCTCTCTGACAAGCGGAATGTCGCTCTCCGCTGGTGTCAGAGAGCGGCCGTAGGAATGCAGCCATGCAGACATGAATACAATGTTGGCTGGATAGCGCGACGACCTACCTGCGTAGACGACAACAGACACTCTGCTGCGGTAAGACGAAACATGCGTAGACTACGTTGGAATAAGCCCGTGTCTGGCATGTTTGCTTTTTCTTACGATGTTTATCTCATGATCTACATGCAGATTGGCGCTTCTGCTGTCCATCGAGGTTTGTTGGAACATCTACCCGTCCACCGTGCTCAGCAGCGCTGCATTGCATTGTGCACATGCTCTGATATTGGTGGGGCTCGTGTATGAAGCACGCAGACGCAAGATAGGACTGTGAAAGATAGATTAGTTCGGATGAATGGATATTGATACGGACCAATATTTGTATTTCATCACTTGATACTCGTCGGGTTTCTAGCGGTGTTTCTGTATTCATTGACGAATTACTTGTGTCATACTGTATGTTAGATTATTTGGCTTCTTACGGTCTTGCTTATTGCGTAATAAAAAGGACATTAGTTATTTCACTACGGTGAGCTGACCTTACTGTCTCAGTTGTTATATGGTTGCACTCAAGCTCAACAGGATACATGGGTAACAGTAACTCTGCTTGGTTGGTAACCTTCATTATAGCGCTGTGCACCCACATTAACAGCAACCGACGTGCGTGTGTCACGCAATGGTCAGAAAAATTATTCTTGATACTCATACTCAATGATTTTGTTTTTAAAAATACATGTGAGCATGATTTACAAAATTTCACTCAGTCCTGCACATTCCGCCTCCAGAACATGCAAGATGCTGACTGGGACGGAATTCATTCAGCTTGCACGCTACCCGTTTCCAGGAAGTGACTAACTTTGCTCCGAGTGTCTTTCTTCTGGTATAATCGCTGACGCTAACCGTGCCCTGTACAAGTATAGATGGTTACCCGCCTCGGGCACCTTATCCATGTATGTATATGTACCACGCCACGAACCTTTTTCGACGACCTTGGTATTTGCCCATTCGCTCAACCGTAGACTGGCAGAAAGCTATGTTTTTTCTTTTGCAAACATGTGCAGATACAGTACCAGCTGCAATTTTTGGCTGATTGGCGGCAAAGCCTGCCGCGCCTGCAGGCGCAGGCTCAATACAAAAGATAGCAGTGTGCCGCGCCTGCAGGCTTTGCAGGCTCAGTGCATAAGCGGTCGCATACGAGCCTGCCGCGCCTCCGCACACTGCTATCTTTTGTATTGAGCCTGCGGCTGCAGGCGCGGCAGGCTTTGCCGCCAATCAGCCAAAAATTGCAGCTGGTACTGTACCTGTACCTGTACGTTTACTTATTAGTCGGTGCTCAGGTGGCTGCTGGGAGGTTACGTGATTTTCTTAGGGTTGCAGTCATACCTCGCTATAAGTATATCAACGGGATCCGGTCAAATTGGTTCTTACAGCGGATCGGTGTTTCGTGCGCCAGTGCCTAACAAGTACCACAGATGGAAAACCTTAATTTTTTCCTGCTTCTATTGCGCTTGGCTTTGTTTTTGGTGCTGAGTTTTTGACAAAATTGCGGCATCAGTCACAGTCCTGCTATCAGGGTTGGATTAAAAAAAAAAAGTAAAAATTTTTTTGTAAAAAAAAAATTTTTTTTTCAAAAAAAAGTTGGCCACTTTTTTTATTTTAAAATTTTAAAAAGTAGGTCCACTTTTTTTTATTATTTTCCCCCTTTTTTTCGTTATTTTCTCACTTTTTAAGGTAAAAATGTATGTTTTCATGCGTTTTATTGCTCATCATTCTCAAAAAATCGCCTGCGGCGCTTATATTTCAGTTTAAAATGGCGTTGTAATGGACTCATACAGTTCCCAGACATCCCAACAATCGCTGCACGTATAATATAGGACACCCCATACCGTATACTGTGCAGTTATTGAGCTATCGACGTAAGCTATCGACAGACTCCACTTTGCTCGCCTATTTGCAGTTGTGTGGATTTGTCATTTGTTGCTTTTGTCACACAACATGAGTGTGGTGTAACTCTTTATCTCTCTTTAAATTTATCCCCAAATTCACAAACAGAAGGTTGGTCTTCCCTTTGTCATATATGCCCACAGAGTTACCTTCGGGCGGGTTCTCAAATTATGACCAAATGGGCTAGATCGCAGGTGATCGACATAAACATGCAAGTCAGTGGAGAAGTTCTCTTTAGTGTCCCTCAAAACATACCTAAGTAACATGATTTCAGAAATTTCATTTTTCTAGAAACCAATTTTTTGGGGGTCCGGAATAAAAAAAAGTGATTTTTAAAAAAAAATTTTAAAAAGTTTTTTTAAAAAAAAAAAAGTTCGATAATAAAAAAATTTTTTAATCCAACCCTGCCTGCTATACGTTTTCTCTTTCCGCCCAATTCGAACGTGAACTTCAGTGTTCTAAGTAGGACGAACGTCCCACTTTTGGTGACGTCCCACTGGGACTGTAGTGAATACGGCTGTATATGTTCAAGCTGGGTACTTTACCGGCACCTACACGTCGTTTGAAAAGCCTCCACCGACCACTAGTCTGTCTCTCTCCTATTCACGACGTCTATTTCTCCTCCACACTTTTATTTCAGTGTCTCCACTCATTATCATTTTGACTAACACATGAAGCAGGTGTTTTTTTTTACTGGGCTTTCCTTTTATTTGGGTTGATGGATATGGAACTCTTACGTATAGTCCAACAACAGCTAATGCAGAATTTATGTCCACTGCGTTGCCTGATCCGACAAGCACATAACGCGTGATGCAACATTATAAACACACCCACGCAGCCAGCCAACACACACAAGCTGACTGCCTGTCTGTGCTTGTAATGTTGCATCACGCGTTATGTGCTTGGCGGATCAGGCAACGCAGTGGACATAAATTCTGCATTAGCTGTTGTTGGACTATATATACTTGATGCAAACTGCATCGCACCCGACTTTTGTATTGGTCGCACAATGACTATATAAGAATTGGTCAAATTTTTTTCCTGAATCGTGAAGAGGGAAAGTGACGGGGCAATGACGTTGCGTTGCGTGATCGCACACAAGGTATGTAGTAAAGAGAATGTTTCAGACCTGCGGCAACGTGGTTGATCTGCTTGATTATGTTTAGCTGAAAATGTTTTGTCAAAAATACAAGTAGCATAGTGGTTAAGGTTGAACCTGGAGATCAGGGTAGATGAATTCTGATTTAGTCATTGTGCGACCAATACCTACAGTATGTAGGTATTTGGTCAGGCACAATCCCACCTTAGAGTGTCCTTCACTTCCCTGTGTCTAAAGGTCCCACTTTCGGATGGGTGCTCGTATTTCCGTGTTTGAGCCAACTGGATAACAAGCACATTTCCGGATTCCGAAATTGTTCTTAAAATCATATGCCACAGCTGGTGACGTGCAAAGAGCATTCAACAAATGTACCTACTGATAAAAAACAGCAATAACGACAACTGTCACTTGTGTGTTGATGTTTCATCGAGTTCAAAATATCATTGCATATGCCATTGTTTCACAACAAGAGTGTTTTCATTAGAATGAATGCGCACTAAAATGATCTCAAACGTATACATATACGATATACCTTTCCCTGTGAATCAAGTTATCCACAGGAAAGAAAAATGCCTCAAGGGGCATAAAAGAAATATGGTTCCCTGGCTGACTGCCAACGATACTAGCTTGCACAACTTTGTTGATGTTTCATTAAGCATTAGAATAAACGGATGTTTTATTAAGCATTGGAATTAATAACTGGAATAAATTTGAAATTTTGCTCTCTAAGCAACCTTTCAGCGTAAAAGATCGTTGTCATGGTCTGGAACCCTGTCTAGATGAGAACTTACGAGCTCGGCAATATTACCATCTGTTTCTCGTGTACGAAACCCTTATATGCGGTATTAATATTTCTAGTGTCAGGCATCGTCTGAGCCCTGGACACCTTTTTATCAAAAAAAGCAGAAGAACGTTCAAAGACGTCCACTGTATTTTGCCCGCAATCGCGAATGCGGGCTCGCAGAGAGATGAAATGTTTCTTGGACCTACATAGAAGTCCACGCCGTACAAGTTGTGTGCAAGTTTGGGCTTCTCAAGTCAAGTCTTGTCAAAATGGCGTGAGTTTACAGTTTTCAGCTCACGCAATGTAGGGAATGAACCGTCGCTTAGCATTGCCATGCTACATGTACATACATAGCTCCGATGATGCCTACAGGAGGTTGACTTGTAGTGGTCAACTCAATTGGTCAAACGTCAACTCACTTCGTCAACCGACTTTGTTGTAGTCGTCAACTCACCCCGAATGCCATGTATTATTACTCGCGCTCACCCTTGGCTGCTGTGAGTTGACGAAGTGATATTTGACCACTTGAGAAGACCAGGGATTAACCAGGAAGTGTAGGCATCTTTGAATGTGCATTCATCTCAACCCGGCAGTTCAGCAGACACTACTCAGGGCACAAAGCGCACGCAATCTTGTTTTTGCCAACATTGCCGCTAAATTATATGTTTTGCTGGATCGTTTGCTTTTAAATACCGTTTGTTTCCTTCGAAGGATGTGATACAGCCATTGGTCTATATCACGATCAGAGTATTTTTCAGCCGTCAGTCACCTGAAAGCATCTAAGCTGCACGAAAACAGGGATCTATGGCTTGGGCAACTATCCAAATAAGGCAGTGTTGACGATTGTCTTAGCTTGGACTGTTTGATGTCTTTGCAGCCAAGTCTTGAATGCTGTACTATCAGTCAAATCCGAAAGATTGAGCCAGCTAATACACCTTCCCCGTGTCCGAGCAACGACGCTGTCGCAGCAGTGATTTATTTTCATGCCTGTAAAATTCTCATTTTCCACTTAACGCTCTTCAGTATTTCTGAGTTGGTGTCGACGCAATAAACTATCTTCGAGCCAAGAATTACTGTCTCGGACATGGACAAAACAGCGGGTAAAAACAGCGTGGGCCAAAACAGCGGTTTATTTTAAGCTAAGGACAGTGTATGCCTCAATGTGAATTGTACAGCGATGTCCTTTTTGGTTGCTTGTTCCGACCTGTTTCGCAGACGGGCGGTGCACCGGGTCATCGTCAGTGCGAATGCACCAGATGGCCACGTGACCTCAAAAAGACACACGAGCTGGTTTTATGCTCGCGTAAAACATCACTGCTTTGTGCAAACTCACAAAATGTCGGCAGATCCAGTGCGTAGCGAGAAGCGCAAGCTAACGATAAGAATAACCCAAAGCCAACGCCTAATGACAAAGATAGTTGTCTTCAGTAACCGCTGTTTTGCTCCCCTGTTTTGTCTGTACCCCGACAATTCAGCATTCTGGTTAGCGCAGGCGGCTTTTGGCACACTTGTGGACTTTGAAAACACAAGCTCACATTACTGCACGTCAAGATATCATATACTGTATAGTGTTTCCTGTTTTCCTTGGTCCAAGGAAACGCGCGGGCCCGTGTTATAACTGAACTTCTAGTTGAGGTCGAGATTACAATTTCGATTCAATCAGGCAGCTGGCAAAAACGTGTCAAAGTTTGCCTGTGGATTCTAACAACAACAATGTTTCACATGCTCGCTGTGAGCTTTGTGCGTGTGTGCTGCCAGCATGTCAATGAAACATTTCACCATGTTTGCTGCTGAGTGTCGTGCTTGGATTAACAAGAACACATTCTTAATCCTTCATGTCAAATCTCTGACCCCAAACTGGAGTTGAGTTATAACGTGGGGTAGCTTGTTTCCTTTGACTTGCATAAAAAGGAAACACTATACATAGGGTGATATTTTCGAAACGGTGTAAAGGGTCAGTTGGGTGTAAAGGTCGGTGGAAAGCTCGGTCGACAGCTCAGTGTGATAGACCTCGGTGTAAACTTGAAACATTCCACGTTAATAACAGGCAATGTTTCACGGGTCGTTTCACGTTTACACCGAGCTACGCCGACCGAGCTTTCGACCGAACTTTGCGCTGACCTTTACACCCAACTGACCTTCACACCGTTTCGAAAATATCACCCATAAACTAGTAACGCGGCTACGTGCATCCTTTCCCGTGACAATGGTGCAAACTTGATCCAGTGGGACATTTGAGAAAAAAATTTATTATTTTCTTGAAGAAACACGACAACTTGCGCGTGCGCTAACGTGGCTTGGCTGTTTTTAAAATGGTTGAAGCAAGCCTTCCTTACTATCGCTTATGTATGATTTTCATGTTGAACGAAGTGCGAAACTGCATGAAACGAGTGTGTCAACCGTTGTACAATATGTCGATTATAACCATTAGATTCATAACGCTTGAAAACAGGTGAAAGAATGAACACGCGTTCTTTTCCCACGCATCAAACGTGGCAAATGGTCACATGACCGCTCCTGCCGCCCCCATAGTGTAGGGTATCTTTGTGAAAATACCGCACGATCCAAGTTTTGTGTTCACATATTTTACAATTGGACATACCCAACGTTATCATTTTAATTGAGCTTTTTCAGTGAGCACGCGAACATCGTTTATATATCGCTCATTATAACCATACATGTATTCAAAACAATGGCCGCAACTAACGATAGTGCTTCATTCTGCTATGAATTCAACGATTTAACGCAAGATTTGACCACCTATCGTCCGGTCAGAGCCATATTCGCTGTCATATATTCGCTCATAATACTGGTGGCTGTGACCGGCAACGTATTCGTGATAATCGTCATTTTGAAGGTGGGAGCTTGAAGTTTGAAATCTGTTAGTTTCAAAGTACTGAGTGCAGTAATGTTGGTCTGTTTCGCTCTGCTTTCGCAGACAGACCGAGGTGCCAGGGCTCGTCAGTGCGAACGATTCTGGCAAATTTGCTTCCAAACACTTTTTAACACTTCGACCGTATCATGAGTCACGGACAGAAAGCTGATGATACATATACAATTTTAATGGAAGCCCCTCCTAATAAGAGCCCAGTGTACAAAACTGCGGGCCCCGATCGAAATTCAGTACTGTACATACCATAGAGGGTGGGTGGACTGTAAAATGCATCAATGGTGACAGGCCAGCAAGAGCAGCAACATCGAGATTGCGTGTTGTAGGATGCGAATCTGCGTTCCTCCGTTCGACATGTGTTCATCGTCAGTCTGTCAATGTCCGACACAATTGTGGCAACGTTCAGTGGTGGGTGCGCGTGCGTGGTGATGTTTCACAGCACAATCATTTTTATACCTCACACTCTAGCAATCTAGGAATGAATTAAGTAAACATCGTTTTGCTCTTATCCAGGTGTCGTTACGCCAACGACGGCGTTCACGAAACGTTGGCTGTTCGGTGCGACATTGTGCAAACTCGTGCCTGCCATACAGGTTGGTGTATAGACACGATGTGTGAAACATTAGTCGGCAGACACTCTTCTTAACCGCCAACGCCACGGAATAAATAATAGCAAGGTGCTTTGCTCTGTCACAGCATACGCGATGTTCTAATAACGCCCAGAAGGTCATCGTCACACCAAAATACTTATGCATGCGTGCCACCTCGACCGGTCATGTCTGTACGCATGCAGACTGTGTCGGGGCAGCGTCTCCCTTACAGGCAGTGTCCGTGTTTGTGTCCACCATGACCCTATCCGTGATCGCTATTGACCGCTACATCCTAATCGTTACGCCCACTCGTGTGCCAATTGATATGCCCGATGCTTGCGCCATTATTGCGATCATTTGGATATTGGCTGGTTGGTATACAGTAAATGCAATCTGAATGTTGGTACTGTGTGTATGAACACGCTTAAGTACGTATACGTTTGATCGTGTCTGACTAGTTCTCAAAACCGTGCAAAGCCTGTTTTTCATCGCCCCCCAAATAAAAAGCGCACGCTAGTTTCAGCCTTGATGTCGCTGCCACTGGCCTTGTACCAAGGACTGGCCGAAGTGCAGCCATATTGTGGCGTGTTCTGTACGGAAGGCTGGCCGAGAGAGGATTTTCAGGTGCGATAAATCCGATTTAAAAAATACTTAATTCGGCTAATAGTGAAAAAATCACCCATCCATGTGCAGACATTGTACGGTATTGTGGCCATGTTGGCACAGTTTGTCCTGCCCATGATCGTCATAATCACCTGCTACATTATGATTGTGCGAAAACTGAACTCGGTCAGTTGCTGTTTCAATTTGACTTTTATTTGTTGAGAAATATCTGCTTTTTACCGCAGTTTTCTGATTAACCCAGCGTGCTCTAAGGGTGGAATTTTCGAAACGGTGTAAAGGTCAGTTGGGCGTAAAGGTCGGTGTAAAGTTCGGTCGAAAGCTCGGTCGGCGTAGCTCGGTGTAAACGTGAAGCATTGCCTGTTATTAACGTGGAATGTTTCAAGTTTACACCGAGGTATATCACACTGAGCTGTCGACCGAGAATGCACAGATTTGAAGGATTTTGGCAAGCTTGATATTATACTGGTTAAAATATTGGTGCTTTCAAGTGGGAGAGGAAAGAGCGTATTAGGTTTTGAGCCGCCTGTGGCTTGATTGGAACTTTGCCCTTGGCCCTCCTGCTCAGTCAGGACTTTATGTGAGGGGGAGTGGGCTTTAAGTTGAGAACTCCGGCACCTAATGTTTCACTCACTAACAGGGTCTGGCCGAACGGCAGCGTCGCGAACGCAACAAATTGAAGCGTGACCGATCAGAGAGGGACGTTTCGATGGGTCGCAGACAACGTCGCACGACAATCATGTTGATCGCGATGGTCTGTGCGTTTGGATGCTCGTGGCTGCCCCAGGTTGGTGTGTGCTGTCATCCTGCTGTTAGAGCACAGTTTGCCTTACAAAAGCACGAGAGTGTGTCTTTTATCGGCATCTGATCTCATGTAGGCATATTGGACATCTAATGCAGACGATGGTCTGGTGCACTGACCTGCTGCTGGTCGAATTATGCGGGCCAAACACATACATAGCACATTTTTTATGCACATGTGCATATGCAATTCCAATTTTTACAGTTCTAAAAATCCGGCATCGTGTTGCCAGCTGACAAAAAAATGGTTGAATGCACAAAATAACTTTATACACATGTTTTTAGGTGTTCGTACAAATCCTACGCGACTTTGGTGCCCTGCCCAGTTTCGTGATGTCCGAGCAATGGCTGGTACTGACGTGTACACACAGTCTGTCGATGACAAGCACGTTATGGAACCCGATATTGTATGCGTGGCTGAATGAACAGTTGAGAGTGGCATTCATTGAAACATTGACCGGCATCAGACAATGCTGCACAAGGGCGTGCAAGGTGGGCTGATGCTTCAATTAATTTGGCTTATATTACAGTGGTCAACTCAAGTGGTCTGATTACTGCATCAACGCACCTTGTAGAGTCGTCAACTCAGCCCAAATGCCAGGTATTATTTCTCGCGCTCACTCAGGGCTACTGTAAGTTGACGAAGTTATTTGACCACTGTAATATTAGCCACTATTTTGATTTTAGTTTCAAGCGCTTTCCCACTGGTGTTTCACAAGAGCAACGATGTACATGCTGGCTCCTGGCAAATGAATGAATAGGTCGATCTGTACTGATAAAACATCAACACCGTATTATGTAGCGCGCAGTCTGCGCTCTTGACCTCGGTGCGCAGAATATTCTGGTGAAAGCACGCAATTCCGGCGGATGCTGGTCGCGTGACTGGCATTGTATTGGGCACTGGCATTTGATTAGAGCGATCTCAAGAGCACCTGACAAAAGTATCGCTCGCTAAATCACGATCATGACCTTTTGCAATCACATTTTTTCAGTTGGACAGTGACGGTTCCAGCAAAACGGCCTTACTAACGGCGGTCACCAACGCAACGCCAAACGGCACACCGGTGGTCGCGGTGCGCCGCGTCGGTTCGATCACGGAACAGAGACGTGTGAAGCGCGTGACCGGGGCCAAATCCAGCAAGTCACCATCAAATCAACAGGCCGCCGTTTGCAGCGGTGTTAGGACAGCGGTGCGGTACGAAAAAAATAATGAAAAAACGACGTGTACACCTGAGTATGGCGCGAACATGATTACACTTGGAGGGCACACCCAGTCTCAGACTGTGGCCCAGCTGATGGCTGTTGTGGATGATGATAGTGGTGACTCGTTTTACGAACCACTTTAAGTTCGTTTCTGTTTCAGTGACGTGTTATTATCTGTGTCACGTTTGTTGCGATGGTTCGTGTCGTGATGCTTTTTGGTCATCGTACATACGTATGACAATGTCATTCATCTGAACAACGGAGATTTTAATGTCAATCAAACGGTCGCTTTGCTACTCTGATGTGAGTAGCGCTTCTTGACAGACATACCATACTGATATATTTTGTTGATCCTATATCAGAACCAGACGTTCAAACGCAATATATGATTAAAAAGACATCGGTAATCTCAGTTCCACGCATATAAATCGAGCATGATTAAACTCAAACCTAAGCCATATCATCCATTGTAAATTCGCAGATTTTACGCGGCGTTTGCGCAACACCACGTCCGTTGTAACGCACGCCTTTGTAGCCAACTTGCGAGAACGGATACTGTAGTTATAATTTGTCTGTATATATAAGGTGTTAATCCGCATAATTTCAAGCGAAATGTAAGATAAGATAGGCGTAAAAACGTACCGTTTCAGTGAAGAAGTACACATAGGTTCCAGCAGCGAACGTGAACCGGCCATTTTGACTGGTGGCTCCTTCCGGAAACAGGTATCCATTAGCGTCGTCCAACATTCCCGAGTTAGCGGTGTACTCGTAATCAGATGTGTCACAGCCGCTCGTGCCGGCGATTTGCCTGTCACACAATAACCACGGATATGACAATGACCAGTGTACTATAGCTGTCGTTAGCTTATAATATCGCGTGACCAAAACAGGCCCGATTGTCGAGTGTATACAAGACGAATGTTACAATTTATGTGCTATATGTACGTACGATGAAGTGGAAAGGCAATTTACGTGTACGAGCTGGTCATTTCCACGAGAGTGGTGGGGGCCGACTCGAAATAGAGGTTGCACTGGCCGTAGATTGGCACGCCATCGCGCATGTAGCCCATCAACTTGCATTTATTGTATCCCTGAAACATCGGGTGCGTCGTGTCGCTTTCACACTTGGCGATTGATGAAGGGTCATCAGATCAGGGTCACGTTCCGGCTAATAGTACTGTCATCATCAAATCAAGTTGTCAAATGTTGTCAAAGTCAAACAGTAATACATGAGCCCGAAATGAGCGCGTATGTACAGGTATGTACATGTGATTGAACGACTTGATTTGACCATAGTACTACAAGCGTATCTTCCTTAAAGTTCTTCAACTACGCAGCTTTAGGTCCGGTTGCTACGTCTTCGGCGGACGTGTATATTGCAAAATGTCACGTGACCCTGAATCTGAATGGAGTGTTTGTCACAACAAAAACAAAAATAAAAATGTCCAAAATCCCCGTACCCTTGCACATTCAGGCACACTGTGGTAGTGGTAGTGACAATTGGCATCGGCGTGCCCCAAGCACGAGTCCAGCGTGTCCGCCTCACTGATAGCTGCCGCATTACACTCGTCCTCCGCCGATTTGTGATTGTACACAAGCGCGCCTGATGCACGAGGACAGAAATTAAAAAAAGTGATGTTAAAAACTTGGTGATCGGCTCGAAATTATGGTGGCATCCGCAAACATTGTGAGTGAAATATGTAGTCTGATGTCAAGGCAAACCCGAAGCTCCATCCGATAATCAAGTTTGATACATACTCGCCGAACCGCAAGTCATAATAAGCGCATATTTTTCGACGATTTCGTGCCCAGACCCGACTCACTCCATTTTAAGCCACAGCCGCATTTTTGTTATCATGCCCATTGAAGACCTACAGCACAACAAATGTGTTCCCAATCGAGTTCCAAACCAACCAGTGGTCATCATTCCGATTCCGCCCATTCCCCATTCAGTCATGGTGTCGCTGATGTCCGGCACTAACGGCACCAACATGCCGTAGAAGTGCTCACAGGGCATGTTTGGGTTGGCCTTTACTTGGTCAACCTGTGCATTGAATTGGTGAGTGGTTAGGTTAAATGATAGCCGTTGGGACCACATTCCTGGATTGTTTAGAAAGACACTGTAGCAGCGGGCGGGTAGTGGACCTGGTCATCGTCAGTGCAACACGATAACAACATTATGACGCAACCCCAAAGTTTATTCAACTAATGGGCATAATATCAATACCAATGATGACTGCGATAACGATCATTGATGAACATATTACTGACCGATGAGCAGTGATCAGGCATGCCATTGGTGATGATTAATCGATAATTCTCCTCCGTTTCAGTGCTCGGATATTTGACGTTCTTCTCCTGAAATTTGGCGGGAATAGTTGCCCTTAATATCAGTGCGTCGCTTTCGCTCCCAGCAACCTGATGTTTCACTCACATAATAATAGGACTTGATCCGTGTCGTGTCCGTATCGCACTTGCCCGTCCCACAACTTTGCGCCTCCGCCGTACCTGTGTTTCGCGTAAAACATCATCGCTCACAAGGTCGGCAGCAGTAGTGCATCAGGTATGGTTAGAGACAATTCACATCAACTTTCAAAGCTTCAAGACAGCACAAAACATGCATGAACGATCTCCTACCTACCTTGTGGACACACACTATTCTCAAACATCGCCAACACCTTGTCCGCTATTTCGTCATCGGTAAGTGAGAGGTCAGCGAACGATGATGTTTCAAAAGTGATCGATCCCTCGGCGTACGTCTGGCCGTCGTTGCTGGAACGCCGTAACTTACAGGGTGGTTGATAAGTTGAGCGACAAGCTCACCGAACAAATTCTGTTTATCAACGGTGAAACATGTGTCAGACACAGAGTAGAAGACAACAACCGGTGTTACGGATGTTTCACGATGCAACACAGACAGTCTTGTACAAAAGTTATCTGAGCGATATAATTGAACGAATTATTGTAACACACTTGCAGCTCTCGGCATTAGCGAAGCCCAACAGACCAACAAACATCAACAACTTGATCATTATTGTGCGAGATAAGTGGAAACGGCGAAATCTGAAATTTTATCGGCAGTTTTTATAATGTGCATTTTTGAAACGTGTATATTTCAGCTGCTCCTACTTCGTTCAAGTTCAGTAAATGATTATCAGCTCTGAGCTACAGTAACCGGAAACACGGAACAAAGAGCATAGGATAGGACATGTTTACTCACCTGCTGTTTTGAGCAAAACGGTTAGTTTTAGCAGGCGGCTATTTGTTATTCAATCCGAAGTAGACAATGGCTTTTCAATTTTAGATTCTTTTATCATAATGCAACCCACACGATTTTAATCTCTTCATGATCATCCCACGCATGTGCGTTTACACAGGTTTGTTCATCCCTCACTACGGGTAGGTATGACTGGGGGGGGGTGGTATTGCCTGTCATGGAATGGTGGCTTTTTATTCGCTTGCGCAGCAGAATCAATGAAAAGCATGTTGCAATGCACAATTTCATAAACGTAATTCTTTGTTTGGAAACGTTTCTGAGAGTTTCACAACATTAACAGTCAGCATAACACGAATTTGAAAGTAACAAAACGAGAAAAAGGTGCGCGAAACAATACAACCGATGCAACATAACAAGAAAGAGAAGTGAATTTCAGGTTCGCATGAACAAAGAAAAACGACATCCAATCCCACACAAAGCCTGGTAAAACTGCGTCCACATACACTGTTATCATGCCCACTGACGACCTATTTTAAACGACGGCTAGGAAAACACCGATTTAACAATAACAAACAACGAGGAAGACACAATGGGCAAAACAAACTAATTACAGTTCCAATCAGAAACAAGTGAAGTCGAGAAACATCCAGCTCACTGAGATCATAACAATAAGAAAAAACAAAAAAATAATGATAATAACAATAAAATGCCCATCATTTCTGGTCAGAAGCCAACGTGAACAACAGTTCTTCGGGTGGCACTTTCAACATGATCGCTCGTGTACAATCACCACCTTGAGATCCGAGTATTATCAGACCACAGTCGCACAAACCAGCTATCAGATCCGACATCTGATCGAGTTTCACCTGAAAATGCGCATGTACCTAAATTCCGTTACAGGTAGTTGTTTGTTGTTTGGCTTGAGGAGCAAAAGCATTGATGAAGTTCAGCGGTGTCGAAATACGGCAATTCAATCACACAACGCTTACTGGAGTTATCAGGTGAGCAGTTTACAAATTTTCTACGTTTTCTTGTTCCGTAGTATAATGCACTCTCCAGCTGCAATCATGCGCGCGAAAACCTTTCGCACATTATGTATAAATCGGACAGTTTGATGGATTGATGCGTTATCAACTCTGCGCGAGGCGAAATAACATATTTCAATCAATTTAACTCCATCCCTCGCAGGTTGCGTACTAAGAGTTACCATCAATTTATTTCCAAATGTTTCAACAGGTTTTTGTGCGGCACAAAGCCAGAAAAACGTCAAAAAATCCGGCCAGGAAGTTTTTCCAATTTCGTACGAGCACGAGAGAGCTGGAGGACCTACTATAGCAGACCAGATCCACCAAATGTAACTTTGGAACAACCAGGCGATCATGTGATCTTTTGACTTGTGCTGCATGTTAGATTGGAATATGTATGCGCATTGCTAACCCAGCTTATATTGCGTAATCTTTCCGTGTGTTAGTCAGTTTGCATTCTCCGTAACATCAAGAGTAAACGTAGCTACGCATGTAAACAGAGCTACGGACGGTTGATGCTCATGTTCGCATTTTCGACACCTACAAAGTACCACAACGCACCGCTTTGTATCCCTCCACGTCACACAACGCGTAGTATTCACGGCGCACACGGTCCATACGTTGTTCGGACACACCTGAAGCAAAAAAAGAACACTACTAAGAGAAAATTATGGTGCATTCAAAATGGCAAAACAGACGAGGTGCACAATCAAGGTTTTCTTAGCCAAATCTAATAACCAATGGCTAGTTAGATTTCAGACTGGCTGGTGGAATTTCAGGTTTACGAGTCCATTGGCGTGTGAAATATTTAGGTTTACCACCGCCGACTCGTGCATTGCGCCCTTCTCGCCAGCAGTTTCTTAGAGTTTGCTGGCGGACAAATTCGGAAAGAAAAACCCTGCGCGCAATTTCATCCGAACTATCATTATGTCAGCAAAAAGCAACCGCCTAACCAGATCGTTGCGTCAAATGTGCTATGGATCTCAATATGAGCTGTTGTTGCACGCTCGCACAATGTATGGCGCGGTCGCGACACGACGCGGCTAACGCCGACAGACCAGACTGCATCTGAAGTTCGTTTGGTTGTGCGACTCAAATGTAAACCGCGATATCACACTTGGTGATCGGATCAAACTTGCCTTGGTCATATTATGCCATGTGATTTTTGGACTGAGGATAGTGAGAGATAATTGCAAATTTCGACCAGCGTAAACGATTGTTGTTTGTTTTGGGCCAGGGAACAATTTTTACGTCAGTCAAAATTCGTGCGATCACTAAACCTTTCCATATCTTTAATTAGAGAAAGTCACGCGACCAAGGCAAGACCGCTCCGATCCGATCACCAAGTTCATTGCATTGCTCAAAGCTTTCAACAGAACCGACAACAAAAACTGGCGATCCAAAACAGCCAGCCAACCGACCACTTTGAGCGTCACACAATTGCTGCCAGTTTCGTGCAGAGCAATGTCGCGCGCACGACGACAGATTTCGAGCGCTTTGCGCAGATCACCTGGAATAACAAAAGCACTAAATTTGTAAAGTGAATGCACAACACACAAAAAATGATAGCAAAATAACAAACAAACCCGACACCGACGCCACTTTTCGCGCCACAAACTCGAGCGCGGTGACCTCGAATCTGACCAGGTCCTTTTTGTATTTGGCTTCGAGAATCTCCCTGATTTGCGGATGCGTGTACGGTTGGAATTGCAGACGTGCCATGCCCTAAAACATTAGAATCACAGTAGTGGAGACCAATTCATTTGAGAAATTCGACCAGCGTAAAACGCTTTCGTGGACGTCTGGCGACAACTTTATGCTGGTCGAACTTTACAATGCACAACAATGTCTGCCCGCGACCATAATGTCATGCCCACAAACAGGTGCGGAATGACCATGCCAGCATGAATTAATACACACAACAGTGAAACATCACCCACCAATCCGCACCTACCATTCTACTATTGACCCTCTGCGTCAACAATCGTTCAGGCAAGTCCAGCGTATTGGCAATGGCCAGCACAATCAGCCTGGCCGAATCACGTGTGGCCCAGTCGAACAGCTCGTAGAGCACGTGTTGACGACGCGTGCAGAGTAGGTCAAGCTGAAATTATGGTTGACCAGAGTAAAAGTTGTCCGAGGATCAAAACACAGTCGTTTCATTCTTCCACCAAAGCGTTTGGAGGAGGGCACCAGCAGACCTGGCTCACCACAAGAGCCCGAAATCGGATCGGACCAACTTCAACCAGTGTAGTTCCTGGTCCGGCGGGGAAATTAGTACACCTCCCTACTTTTTCGGAGGGGAATTAGTGTACCTCCCGTACCTAATTCAGGAAACAGTCACTTTTTGAGGTAGAAAATTTGACCTTATTTTGTCCCTTTTTGAAAAAATTCTTCATAAAAAGGGTATTTTGGCGACTTTTAACAACATTGACCTAAAAATCACACATTTTAGGCCTAACAATGCCAATTGCAGGCCTAAAAGTCTATTTAGGCAAAAAGTGTGGAAAGTAGTGTACCGTGCAAACGTCACATAAGTTGTGGAGCAAGCTAAGCTCAGCTACGATCATATCTCATATCACCAAATTTGATGCAGCTAAAGAAACTAAAAATATTTTCTCATTCGCAGCTGCAGTTGCTCCTAACCTCATCCACTAACAACACAATAGGCAATCGATGTGTGTCAACTTGATCAAACAGGGTATTCAAATATCTCCGTGCGTTGTCAACGGACACGCGCGGCACCATGTTAACATCGGGCAGCGCGTCCATGCTCACACGCACGTGACGGTAGATTTCGATGAACACCTGCGTATAATTCAACCTTTGGCTTGAAAATGTTTTGTCAGATGATTATGCAGTGAGCACCTCGCACAGACGCTAATACGGTCGCATCCTACATATAGGCAGGACATCAACAACAACAATAAAAAACCAAGAGCATTATAAACCAAAAAACACCAATAAACATGCCTGATTGGGATCAGTCAGTCGCATGCCATTTACTTCGATGAATTGAAATTTCGGCACGCCACAGTTGCATTCGGACGAAAGTTCGGAGATCACCTGCACGAACGAGAAAAGGCTAAAGTTTACAACATACAATTCATTCATCATGAAAGAATCGGACCGCGTTTTACCATTTGGAACAGTAGAACCAGCAATAAAATGGCAGAAATATGAAGAAATCCACACAAGCCTGTTGCACGGTGGCTGTCTTGCCGGTGCCGGGCATGCCGCTGATGTACAACGAGCGACTGACATCAGCCAGCAGCGAATCGAGCACAAATTGTCGAACGTGCGAATGTTCATCGACGCGACACAGCAGTGGATGACCAACGACCGGTGACGCCGGATGTGACCGGGGCTTCGTGTCTGAATTTGTTACGCGTATTTGACTGTGCACCAATCGTGTTCTGAATTGGCTTTGACAAAGCGTAAATTCAAAATAGACAGTAGAAGTATGAAAAAAATCGATCATTTCACAACCTGTCGCTGCCTTCGTTGGTCGGTCGTTTGTCGTCGACTTCGACGGTCTGCCTCTGGTTCGTGGTGTGCTGCGAGGCACAATTCGACTGTCATCCTTGCCGGTCACAAGGGGACTTGACGTCCGGCTTGTCGACGTCTGGCAGTTGACAGAAAAAGGAGGTTTTGTAATTTTATTATAAGCCAACAAACACGAATTTCTGCACCGAAGGACACTCACCGATTTATCACCGTCGTCGTCATCGCTCGAATCCGAATCAGCATCAATTGGTCTTTCGCTTTGTTTCCGAACTGTGGAACGTCGCGGACGCAGTGGCGCTGTCGACTTCTTATCTGGTTTGGCAGTTGAAATTGAAGATGCCCTGCAACATTGCTATGCTACATGTTTGAAATCCATAGATTCAGTTGGGGTGGGTTGAGGGCAGCTTGGTGGCTAGCGTTATCAAATACCATACACCCCAAACCGCCCGCTACCCAACGAGCTACAATGGTACAAAAACCTGCTTTTCAGGGGTATTTGCTACCCCGACCAACACCAACTACATATCGACAAGGGACTTGCAAAACTCGCCTGTCATCAGGAGTTTCACTCTTTTTCAGTCGCATGGTTCGTTTTCGCAAACTGCCGCATGTCTGCGCTTCGGGCTTCCCAGTTGTGGTGGACAAACGTTTGTTGCGTGACGGTGTCGATGTTGCTGTTTGGCTTTCGGCTATCGATTTAGCGAATTCTTCGTTTTCACGCCACATGTTTTGATCAGCTAACAAGCCTGTAATTTTTTTGTTTTATTTTATTTGAGTTTTTGCACCTCCAGTGCCAGGTGAATGCAAACGCCCGCAGGCAATGTGGAAAATCCTGTGAGAAAAACACGAAAATCTAACGTAAATTGAAATCACAGCTTCGCGATGTACATGTATAAACAAGCAAAGTACTGTCGTATTGTCCAGTAAATACCGAATTGTCACAGACATTGCATACATAACATTTCGGAACATGATCGGAAACCGTTCGGAAATCAATCGGAACATGTAATTTTTCATTAGGTTCATTTGTGTAACCCGCACAAAAGTCTGTTCGAATCGCAACGGTTTCTTTTGAATCTGAGCGTCTAAAAATTCTTATTTTGTTATTCCGACGATGCTGACCTTTCAACTCATTCGTGCGTTTTGGTTTGGCAGCTGACCTCGAAATTGAGCTTGGCGACGGTTTTGTTCGACTTTCGGGCAACACAGGCAGCGAAGAATTGAGATCAGTCCTCCTCGATATCGTGGTGCGATTGCCTATGCGAATAGAAGTCATTATTGCGCAATTTATTCAATGAAAAGGAGGCCACTATTTTTCAAATTTCGTAACACAACAAAAGTGTCAACCTCGTCTCGGCCTGACAGCTTGAGGAGTGGCAAACACAACCGACGTTGCATCATTCGATTTTCGTGTTGTTGGCGTCGATTGCGTGGTTTGATTCGGAATTTTCGCTGTTCTACTTGGCCGCGATCGTTTTGTTGGCGAAACACCATCGAGCGATTTGGCATGGTCGTGGCGAATGAAATTCAGATTTTCGTCATTCTCCATCGGCGAGCGTTTCTGCGCTCGGGTGCTGCGACGATGATGTCCGGAATCGGTGGAAATGTCAAGTGACTGTAGCGAATCGTTGATTTGCACCACAACCGATGTCAATGGGCTGGTGGTTGTTGTCGATGTAAACATATCGTCACCCACGAGCGATGAACTTGGACTGAAAAACAAAAACCATCATTGTTGTGATTCGTTGTCGTCGACAGTGGCGCAACAGCCATATGGGCCCCTTGGTCAGGTGCCCATAGTCAATTTGAGGTGCACATGGGCACCATTTTTTGGTGCCCAGGACACTTTCGGGGAGTCTTCATGTACCCATGGGCACTTTTCATATGGAACCAGTGTAGTTCCTGTGGGGGAGGGGGGTCCCCCCTAAGGTACACTAACCGCCGCGCCAGGTACACTAACCACCTCAATTTTTGCCTAAAATAGGCAATTTTAGGCTTAAAATGGGCATTTTTAGGCCTAAAATGGGTGATTTTTAGGTCGATGCTGTCAAAAGTCGCCAAAATACCCTTTTTATGGAGAATTTTTTCCAAAAAGGGCCAAAAATCGGTCAAATTTTCTACCTCAAAAAGTGACTTTTTCCCGAATTTGGGTCTTCCCCCCAGTGTTGGAGGTGGGGGGTTTGGCGGGGGGGGGGGGGGGTAGCCCCCCCAGTACAGTAGGTATCCCCCCTCGCCTGGTACAGTAGGTATCCCCCGATGTTTGGCATGGTACAGTAGGTATCCCCCCCCCGATTTTCACCCCGGTACAGTAGGTCTGCATGTTTTGTGTGCGATCGCTCAACGCAACGTCACTGCCCCGTCACTTTCCCTCTTTACGAATCAGGAAAAAACTTTGACCAATTCTTATAGTCATTGTGCGACCAATATCTCACCCAATTTTTCCAAATTTCACCCCAAAAGTACCCTTTTGGTCCAAAATGGCCAAAAATCGGGTCAAAATCGACCAAAAGTGCAAAAATTTGCGGCAACGGCTTTTTCCGTTTTTTCGGTGGGTAGGGGGGGGGGGCTGGGGGGGGGGTTACCCCCTGGTATGGGGTATGGGAAGTCGGCCGGGGGTACGGGGTTAGGGAAATTTTTCACTTTTGGAACAAGCACCCCTAAGAAATGACTTTTTGACCGCGAGAAGTACCAAAATTGACCATTTTTCGCCTAAAAATGTCAAAAATCGCTTGCTGCCGCAAGAAAACTCTGCTTTAAGCACTTTTAGACCACTTTTTTGGTACTTTTTGAAGATTTTTGGGGCCATTCACCTCGGGTATGGGAAATTTTTGATTCTTTGGAGAAACCCCCCTGGTATGGGAAATTTTTGACTTTTGGGGGTATGTATGGAAAATTTCCCAAAAATTGGGCTGGGTTTGGGAAAATTTCGATTTTTCAACGACACCACTGGTTAGTCACTGTCATGTCAGTGTAGTTCCTGGAGGAGAGGGGGGTCCCCCCGACGCCCTGAGGTATACTAACCGTAGATTACCGTAAAAACCTAAATAGAAGGGGGCTCTATTAACTCACTGACCCCATTTTGGGGGGGCTCTATTACGGGGGGCTCTATTCCGGGGGGCTTCTATTAATTCACTGACCCAAACCGGAAAAAATTGTTCCCAGAAATACCCCTAAAAACCCCAAAAAGGGGTTTAAAAGGATGTTTTTTCGCTTGTAATCAGTGTTGGAGGTACTCTGGAGGGGATACCTACTGTACCGCGCTCAGAGGGGGAATACCTACTGTACCAGAGCCGAGGGCCCGGGGGGGGGTTAGGTACCCAGGGGGGAGGGTTTGGGGGGGTTAGGGGGGGTTAGGTTTTGGGGTGAAAATTTTTAATGTGTTTATTATGTGTGGAATCGTGTGAAAACGTAGTATTTGCGCGCGTAGCGCGCGAATTTTGGGTAATTTGAGGCAAAAACCACTGATTTTACACTAATTTTGGCCATTTTGGTAAAAAATTGGCACTTTTTGGGCAAAATCGGGGGGGATACCTACTGTACCGGGGTGAAAATCGGGGGGGGGGATACCTACTGTACCATGCCAAACATCGGGGGGATACTTACTGTACCAGGCGAGGGGGATACCTACTGTACTGGGGGGGGCAACCCCCCAAACCCCCCCCCCCCCACCTCCAACACTGCTTGTAATTGCATTTATTCGTGTCTATTCGTCAATAAGAGGCGTATTATGTGCTCTGAACGAACAACAAACGTGCATAAATGTACCTGTGCACCACTATCAAGCCTTAATACACTACTGTATAGGGGATGTTACTTTGGGGGGCTCTATTCCGGGGGGCTCTATTAAATCACTGACCCCTTTTGGGGGGCTGTAATACGGGGGGGCTCTATTCCGGGCAGTGTAGTTCCTGGGGGGAGGGGGGTCCCCCCCCGGGTACGTCTGTTCCCCCTCCATGGTACCGTAAAAACCTAAATAGAAGGGGGGGCTCTATTAATTCACTGACCCCATTTTGGGGGGGCTCTATTACGGGGGGGCTCTATTCCGGGGGGGCCTCTATTAATTCACTGACCCGAACCTGAAAAATTGTTCCCAGAAATACCCCCCAAAAACCCCTAAAAATGGGATTGAAAGGATGTTTTTTCGCTTGTAATCGCATTTATTCGTGTCTATTCGTCAATTAGAGGCATATTATGTGCTCTGAACGAACAATAAACGTGCATAAATGTATCTGTGCACCACTATCAGGCCTTAATACACTACTGTATAGGGGATGTTACTTAGGCCGGGGGGCTCTATTCCGAGGGGGGGCTCTATTAATTCACTGACCCCATTTTGGGGGCGCTCTATTACAGGGGGGGGGGGCTATATTCCGGGGGGGGAGCGGTATTTAGGTTTTTACGGTACGCCTGCCCCACTGTTCCCCCTCCGGGTACCGTAAAAACTTAAATACAGCCCCCCGGAATAGAGCCCCCCCAAAAAGGGGTCAGTGAATTAATAGAGGCCCCCCGGAATAGAGCCCCCCTAAGTAACATCCCCTATACTGTAGTGTATTAAGGCTTGATAGTGGTGTACAGCAGAGGTCGCAATCGGGCCGGGCCGAGCCGGGCCGGGCCGCGATTTTGGGCTTTTGGCTCGGGCCGGGCCGGGCCGGAGATTTGGAGGGTCGGGCCGGGCCGGGCCGGGCACCCCGACCCGAAGCTTCTGAAGTGACTTATTTTACTGAAAAAGTAGGGTTTTTTTGTCCAAAATACTAAAATTTCTGACGGATTCAGCAAGTAAGTGATCAGTATTGTCCAGTCGTGTGGCTACCCAGGCGTGCAATCAACCTACTGTACCACCAGAAAGGCCTGAAATCAACCTACCTACTGTACCGACCGGCCGAGCTAGGGGGAACAAAATTTTTATGTCCAAGTTTAGATGAAAATGTACTCTAAAACCCTCAAAAATTTTCGATTATTTGGAATGAAAAATATGGATTTTATACCATTTTGAGCCAAAAATAGCAACCTACTGTACCAGCCGGGGGCGGCGACCTACCTACTGTACCAGGATGGCGCGTCATCTACCTACTGTACCTAGGGGGGGACCCCCCAGCCACACCATTGGTATTGTCTATCTGGCGACTTTTTCATGGAAAACATTGAAATTTCAACAAAAAAAATTGATTCAAAAATCGCAAAAATTATGACAAAAATTGGGTTAAAATCTGAGCCAAAAATTCGGGCCGGGCCGGGCCGGAGATTTGGGGGTTCGGGCCGGGCCGGGCCGGAGATTTGGGGGTACGGGTCGGGCCGGGCCGGGCCGGAGATTTGGGGGCTCGGGCCGGGCCGGGCCGGCCAAACCCGGCCCGATTGCGACCTCTGGTGTACAGGTACATTTATGCACGTTTGTTGTTCGTTCAGAGCACATAATACGCCTCCTATTGACGAATAGACACGAATAACTGCGATTACAAGCGAAAAAACATCCTTTCAAATGTTAAACTTTAACTCGGTCCCACCTTTTGTTGTTGATTAGCAGCCTTGGAGTCACTGTCCGGTGTCGCACGTTTCAGCGCTTGCTTATTCGACCCTTCCTGTCTTGTTCTTCTGGTTGGTTGCAATCACACGTCTTTGCGGCAACGGTGGAAAGTCGGACATGCTGAAATACTAAAAATATTAGAGACGGTAACACTGTTGTAATTGCACGTTTCGGGCCTTAGGTCAGACGTGCAATTACGGCATGAGTCAATACCGTATTGTCGGAAATAGAACCCGGGGGGTCTATTTTTTCACTGGGGTCATTTTGGGGGGGTTCAATTTATGGGGGGGGTCAATTATTGGGGGGGTTATATTTTTCATTTGGCCCCCGACGAAAAAAATCATTGTTAATAATGCCCCTAAAAATGGCCTGTTTAGGGTATTTTCTGCCTTTAACAGCGTTAAATATGCTTAAAAAGCCGTATTCTGCAGAAAACGCAAGCTTAAACAACGTTTGACACAACAACACAGCCTTACCATACCACTAATCAGTGGTACGGTGAAGGTTGGGGGCAGTGTAGTGGCAGGCAAATGGTTGCAAGGTCCCCTTGGGGGGGGGATGGATCCAGATGGTTGCAAGGTACCCCCTACCCAGCCTCCGGAACAGTGTAGTGGCTGGGGGGGGATGGGGGGGGGGATTCCCCCCCCTAAGGAGTAGGTACCTTGCAACCACCCCTTGGGGGGGGGATGGGGGGGGGAAGGGTAGGTACCTTGCAACCACCCCGGAGGGTACCTTGCAACCATAAATTTATGGTTTTTATAGGCAAAAATGGGTGTTTTTCGACCTCAAAACCCCAAAAATCGCGCGCTCCGCGCGCAAACCTCCATATAATAGCTATTTTGGGCAAATTTTCGGCCAAAATGCAAAAAAGTACCATTTTTTCGGCCAATTTTGCAGAAAAAAGCATGCAAAAAACACCCTTTTTTCGGACCCCAGGGGTACCTTGCAACCTTCTGGAGGCTGGGTAGGGGGGTACCTTGCAACCATCTGGATCCATCCCCCCCCCAAGGGTACCTTGCAACCATCTGCCTGCCACTACACTGCTCCGGAAGGTTGCAAGGTACCCCTGAGGTCCGAAAAAAGGGTGTTTTTTTACATGCATTATACTGCAAATTTGGCCGAAAAATAGGTACTTTTTTGCATTTTGGCCGAAAATTTCCCTAAAACACCTATTATATGGAGGTTTGCGCGCGGAGCGCGCGAATTTTGGGGTTTTGAGGTCGAAAAACACCAATTTTTGCCTATAAAAACCATAAATTGATGGTTGCAAGGTACCCTCCGGGGTGGTTGCAAGGTACCTACCCTTCCCCCCCCCATCCCCCCCCCAACGGGTGGTTGCAAGGTACCTACTCCTTAGGGGGGGGAATCCCCCCCCAGTGTAGTGGCAGGCCCATGTGTGGGAGGTAAGTATGATGCGGGGTTGGGACCGGAAGCGTGAGAGGTATGATTTTGGTCACTCAAAAAGGCGAAAAAACACCGTTTTTGTGATACAATTTTGGCCAAAAATTGAGGTAAAAATAGTACTTTTTCAAAATTTTCGCCGAAAATCGCCTAAAAATAGGTATTATGGGTGGGTTTGCGCGCGGAGCGCGCGATTTTTGGGAAAATAAGGTCGAAAAACACCGATTTTTGCCTTAAAAAGGTATAAAATTGCTTGTGAGACAGTGTAGTGGCTGGGGGGGGATGGGGGGGGGATTCCCCCCCCTAAGGAGTAGGTACCTTGCAACCACCCCTTGGGGGGGGATGGGGGGGGGAAGGGTAGGTACCTTGCAACCAGTGGTGTAGCTACCCAGGCGGGGCGGCAACCTACTGTACCACCCAAAATGCGGGGCGGCAACCTACCTACTGTACCAGCCGAGCTTGGGGGGGGGGGTCGTACCACTTGGGGGGGGGGTCATCTGGAAACCGAAATTTTTTATGTCTAAATACTGAAGAAAATGTGGCCTAAAACACTAATTTCGCGCGCAGCGCGCGATTTTTCGCCTATTTGCAGACAAATATGCTAATTTTATGCAATTTTAAGCCAAAAATGAATGTTTTGGGTGAAAAGTTAGGTGGGGCGGCAACCTACCTACTGTACCAGGGGAGGGGCGGCAACCTACCTACTGTACCAGGCGAGGGGCGGCAACCTACCTACTGTACCTTGGGGGGGGACCATAGTAGTGGCTGGGGGGGGGGGGGGGGGGTTACCCCGCTCTCAGTCCTTACGTACCACCGGACCCGAGGGGGGGGGGTGGGGGGGGGGTTGAGTACTTACCTCTCACAACTCCAAATCATACCTCTCACAAGCAATTTTATACCTTTTTAAGGCAAAAATCGGTGTTTTTCGACCTTATTTCCCCAAAAATCGCGCGCTCCGCGCGCAAACCCACCCATAATACCTATTTTTAGGCGATTTTCGGCGAAAATTTTGAAAAAGTACTATTTTTACCTCAATTTTTGGCCAAAATTGTATCACAAAAACGGTGTTTTTTCGCCTTTTTGGGTGACCAAAATCATACCTCTCACGCTTCCGGTCCCAACCCCGCATCATACTTACCTCCCACACATGGGCCTGCCACTACACTGGGGGGGGACCCCCCCACCCCCCCCCCCAGCCACACCATTGCTTGCAACCACCCCGGAGGGTACCTTGCAACCATCAATTTATGGTTTTTATAGGCAAAAATGGGTGTTTTTCGACCTCAAAACCCCAAAAATCGCGGGCTCCGCGCGCAAACCTCCATATAATAGGTATTTTAGGCAAATTTTCGGCCAAAATGCAAAAAAGTACCAATTTTTCGGCCAAATTTGCAGTATAATGCATGCAAAAAACACCCTTTTTTCGGACCTCAGGGGTACCTTGCAACCATCTGGATCCATCCCCCCAAGGGTACCTTGCAACCATCTGCCTGCCACTACACTGTTGTGAGAGGTATGATTTGGTGTTGTGAGAGGTAAGTACACAACCCCCCCCCCAACCCCCCCCTCGGTTTTTGTGGTAGGTAAGTACTGAGAGGGGGGGGGTAACCCCCCCCCCCCCCCCCCCCCCCCAGCCACTACTATGCCCCCCCCCACCCCCCCCCCAGCCACTACACTGGTTGGGGGTGGGGTTCTATTAATGGGGGGGGGTCAATTAATGGGGGGGGGTTTTATTTTTGATTTCGAGCCATTTAGGGGGGTTCAATTAATGGGGGGGGTCAATTAATGGGGGGGTTCTATTTCCGACAATACGGTAGGCCGGCCCTCGTCAGTAACGAAGCCTAAAGACTTTTATTCGCAAAATTCATTACCCAGATTGCAGTAATTTGAAATATCGTCCTTGTTTTGATGATCAGCGATTAATATCGATTGCTAATTTTACGATTTTCGTTTTTGATTGTATGCCGTATTTTCCTGGAATCTGAGGTTTATTTTCGAAGATTTGGAACAACAGACAAAACAACTTTTTCCTCTGAAATTCTTTCTCTTCCATGCGTTTAATCAGCGCCCGAATGGCACTTATAAAATCATGCCTGATGTTCACCAAGCTGTGTATTCTGTGTACCTGGGCTGAAAACACACCATAACCTACGGAACTATGCATATTACTATCGACGTGTGTGAATTTTTCAACTTTAAAGTTGAAATCTCTAGTTTTATCATATAATTTGAAAGCCACACTGTTGCTATTTGAAAACTCAAGGCTGACATCCATGAAATTTGCTTCAGTGAACGAGGTGTTAGTGCGATTTATCGGTATATCTGCTGGATAAATTTCTTTGGCAACTTCCATAAAATTCTGATCGCCTATCGCAATAACATCATCTACGTATCGACCAACAAACTGCAGTAACTTGACCCTGTAACCCCCGGGTACGTCTGTTCCCCCTCCATGGTACGCCTGCCCCACTGTTCACCCTCCGGGTACCGTAAAAACCTAAATACAGCCCTCCCCGGAATAGAGCCCCCCCGTAATACAGCCCCCAAAAAGGGGTCAGTGAATTAATAGAGGCCCCCCGGAATAGAGCCCCCCTAAGTAACATCCCCTATACTGTAGTGTATTAAGGCTTGATAGTGGTGTACAGGTACATTTATGCACGTTTGTTGTTCGTTCAGAGCACATAATACGCCTCCTATTGACGAATAGACACGAATAAATGCGATTAAAAGCGAAAAAACATCCTTTCAAACCCCTTTTTAGGGGTTTTTGGGGGGTATTTCTGGGAACAATTTTTCAGGTTCGGGTCAGTGAATTAATAGAGGCCCCCCCGGAATAGAGCCCCCCCCGTAATAGAGCCCCCCCAAAATGGGGTCAGTGAGTTAATAGAGCCCCCCTTCTATTTAGGTTTTTGAGGTACGTCCGCTCCCCCAATTTTTACCTAAAATAGGCAAGTTTTGGCCTAAAATAGGCATTTTAGGCATAAAATGAGTGATTTTTAGGTCAATGTCGTCAAAATTGCCAAAATACCCTTTTTATTAAGATTTTTTTCCTAAAAGGGGCAAAAATAAGCCAAATTTTCGACCTCAAAAAATGACTTTTCTCCAAATTTGGGTCCTCCCCCCCCTTACGGGTCCCTCCCCCCCTTGCCCCCCAGGTGGGTACGTCTGTTCCCCCTCCGAAAAAAGGGGGGAACCGCCTGTTCCCCCTCCGGACCAGGAACTACACTGATTCCGGGGGGCTGTATTTAGGTTTTTACGGTATTTGCAGCTGAAGATGTTTTGTGAGAATCACAAATAGCACAGCACAGTGGTTGAGTGACTGAACGTGAAAATCAGGATTCATTTGACGAATTCTTATATGGTCATTGTGCGACCAATATACGGTAGCTTTCTGCAAGGACAAATGCACAAATTGGTGTTGATTAACTGCACAAATTATACCTCTTCTTGGGCTGAACAGGGACTGAAGAAATCCCGAGTTGCCACAGCGACTTCAAAGGATTGCTTGTAATCCGTGATTAAATGTTTGTAATGGCCGATGTGCTCTCGATTTGATTGTGGTTGATACGTGATTGATTATGAAGTTGTGCCACGCTTTAAAGGGGGCCTTTCGCATTTCAAACCGCCTTCAAACTTTGCACGCATTTGAATATTGTTCAGGGTGTTGTTAAACTCTCACGCACCAAGTACCCAATCTGCAGCATGCGACCAGGAGATGCACTTTAAGAAGAACATCCGGGAACAAACTGTGCGGCGGACCAGCCCAATTTATACCTGCGCATTCAGGCAAACTGCTTGATCAAAAAGGTGTCAAGGCGAATGAATGTTTCGCATGAAACGTGCAACAACACTAACTATGGAATTTCGCTTTACTTTAGATTTCGAATTTCAACGAATTGTTCCAGCGCGACAAGCAGACCCTTGAAACATTTAGCAGCCACGCATGAACAATTCGTTGCAATTCGAAATAAAAAGAAAAGCGAAATTCTATAGTGAGGCAGGAGCAAATATCGTGCGAAACATTCTGCGCCTTGACCGCCCTTGTCATCAGGCGAGTTGCCTATATGCGCAGGTAGAAATTGGGCTGGTCCACATTTGATTTTGTTCGCGGATGTTCCTCTTGAAGGGCATCTCCTGGCCGCATGCTGAACGTTAGACCTCCGGTGTGTTTGACTTTCGTGACGCCTTGACCGCTGTCTAAACACATGCGAAGTTTGAAGGGGGTTTGAAATGCGAAAGGCCCCCTTTAAGAAAATTTGTGCCACGCGTAACCACAACAAAAAGCAAGTTACATTTGCAACTTTCGTCAGCAGTCAGCTGACTTCTTCATCAAGCGATAACCAACCACTCAATTGTATGGTTTTAACTCATATTTTGCTGTTTTTGTTGCCAAGTCAACTGCCATTTGTTGTGGCACAATTTCACACCAATCTTGTTATCAAGTGATGTGCGGTGTTCTCATGCACACAGCAACTATGCTCGTTGGTGTTGGTCTGTTTCGTTAGTCTGACGATCAGTGTGCTGGCAAACCCGGTTCTTAGTGCGGAAACCCAAGACACCTGTCAGGCACAGACTTGTGCATAACGAAGACGGAGTGTTATGTACTGTATATGTCAGCAATAAACATTCTCGCCAGTCTCGGGTGTTATATTCCATTGGAAACCTTGACTATTGAAAATGTTTGCCGATGAACTTTGCTGACCAGACAATATCAAAATGTTCCCCCCAGGGGACCTGCCACAGTTTGCCGGTTTCGTTTTTTTACTCATTCGGGTTACGTGAGCTCGTGTTACGTTTGAGAGTTGTGCAAGTTGACAACTGTGAGTACTATTCGACTTGTGTGCCTATATGTATAAACGTGTAATATATCTGACCACTCAAGACCTGGACAGGATAATTACATAAGCACCACTAATGAGAGACAGTAATTCGACACCCTATCTATCAGAGATGAGAGCTCACCGCCACAGGCGATCAGTTTATGTCCATGTATAAATCGACTGTTTTCGTGTTGTTGCTATGTATGTATTCATAGTCTTTTGCCAATTATTGTCAGTCCATCTGAGTTCTATGCGACTTACTCATTCATTCAGACTGCATCAAGATGAACCTAACGCTTGTCGGAAAAGCTGGCGACATCTTCTACTACGTTGTCAGTTGCACAATTTGGCCCATTTATGTTCTATTTCTCGTTGTGCTTTGGAAACGTCGCAAGCACGAATTAAAGACGTTCTATTTCAAATTGTTGTTTTCGCTCGGTGTCAGTGACTTAATTTACACGACCGTTTGGTGGCTCCTGACGCGTGTGCTCATATTTGTGGGAGACAATAAACCGCTGCGATTTCTGGTTGAACACGACCGAGTGTGGCTCGGAACCCTGTATTTTCTGTCAATGGCAGCAGGTAAATTTACTTCATGGGCCTGGAAATTTTGAAATTTTACTTTGGGATTCTTATCGTATTCCTTCCAATAAACGCCCGTCCTCAATAAAAAAGTGGGGTATTGGCAAGGTTGAAAAAATTTTAATTAACGAGCTTTTTAAAAAAAAAATATTTGACGAAAATTTTTTATTAGAAAAGCTGTTGCAAACTACGTTTCGGGATGAATGAAAGCGATACAACATATTTAAAAAAATCCACATGAAATGGCCTCAGTGGTAAACGGCAACTCGGATGGTGTTTAGATTCGATTTTGAAGCGTCATAGCATGATATCCGTTAAACATCAAGATTCTTTATCTAAATGGTTTCTTGCTTTAAATACTAGAAGCCTGAT